>PVIH01001378.1:0-87612 GCA_004025045.1 Sigmodon hispidus
TGTGTGAGGCTGACCAGGCTAGGGCCATGGTGCTGTTCTGGTGCTGTCTCAGGAGCAGATGTCTGGACATTAGTACTGGAAGCTGCGCTTGGTCTGGATATCATCGAGAATCTGCTGCAGTTCCTCATCTTCAAAACGCCCTTCCAGGCTTGGAATCAGAGCTTTGGACTCCTCTGCAGTTTCTGGGCAAAGGTTGGCTGAACAGGCCAACTCAGACTTATGTAGCTTTTTCTGGAGAAGCAAGCTACGGACACTGGCAATAGTCTCTCTGTTTTTGAAGCGACTGAAACGAGCTGTATAGTTAAGGGTTTTTATGAAAACCTCTGAAAGTTCCTGCTCATCTTCTGCACTCTCATTCTGTTGCTTTCGGTGTTCCAGAAGCATGTGAACTTCAGAGTTTAGGAATGTCTCAGCTGTTTCAAACTCTTTGGGAAAGATGAGCTGAGAGGTGTCTTCTTCTACATCGCCTGCCCGAGGATCACTGCCGCCTGCCGCCATTGCTTTAGGAAGCACCGCTACAGACACCGCCGGAAATCGACAGCCCATATTTATTGAAAGCTTATCTAAGACTTCGCATGCATTCTCTACTTGAGTCTGCATACTAACTATATATGGGGCTGTGCTGTGCCCAACTGTATAGTTGAAAAGAACAAGTCTCAGAGTTAACAGACTTGTCTACAGTGAAACTTCCCTGCAATGAGATAACCTTTGATGACAGCAGATTTCCATTACCATTCTGATAGTTCTGCCTTTTTTGAAATGCCATTACAATGAGTCTTACATCCTTACTTTATGGAATCAGCCTGTTGCATGTAGCAAAGTACATGTGAGGCTTGTCCATGTTGCTATATGTGCAAGTGATTGACTTTTGTGCTGAGTAGATATTTGGTTATAGTACTGTAAATTATAGTGTGCCCATTGTCCATTGAAGGATAACCGAGTTGCTTATGGTTTCTATGATTTTGACTAGAGCCATTTTGAACTTTTGGGAGAAGATTTTTCCTGTGAACCTCCCCTCCCCTTTTTTGTTTCTCCTGAGTAAATGCCTAGGAGTATGATGGGGCTGTGCACTAAGAGTGTATTCAACTGTGGTGGGAGAGTGCACCAGCAATGCAAGAATCACAGTTGTCTTGAATCTTTACCAGAATTTGATATCATCCCTGTTTGATTGTGTCACCTGTTCTTCACATGCAGCAGCGTTTGCTGAGATATGATCATTGATAGTTCTTTGATGCCCTGTTATTTGGGACATATTTACCTGTGCTTATTTGCCCTTTGTATTGACAAAGTGGCTAGTCAGAGGTTTGTGGATTTTGTTTTTGTTTTGTTTTTTGTTTGTTTGTTTGTTTTTTATTTAAAAGCTTGCTCTGTTTTCTTGTTAAATTTCAAGAATTTTTTATCCATGATTAGAACTATTTTGTCAGAGGTATGATTTTAAAAGTTCTTTTGGGCTTTGCATTTATCTTCATTCATTGAGAGCAGTAGATTTTCTCAGAGCAAGAGGTCTTATTTTTTTTGGACTCAACATAGAAATCTTTTTTAAAAAAATACTTATTTTTTGTCCTTGTGTGTAGTTTTTATGTGGGAGAAATTGGTACCAGAAAGTGGGTTGTTGCTGTAAGACCCTGACTATGTTGTTTGTTCGAGGGATGTGGAACACTTTGGAATTTAGGACTGATTAGAAAAGCAGTTGAGTGATGAGCAGCAGAGCTTAAAGAGTCATTCTAGCTAGCAAAAGCCTAGAAGATAGTAGGACTGAGAGCAATCCACACAGAGACCAAACTCAAGAGGTCATGGAGGAGACAACTAGACTAGAGACCATTATTGTGGTATTTTGGGAAAGAACCTGTCTGCCTTTTGCACTTGTTCTAAGAATTTGCTTGGGCCAAAATTAAAAATGGGCTAATTTTTCTCATGGAGAAGATTTCAAAACAAAATGTTGAATCTGTGGCATTATTGTTATTAATAGCACTTATGCAGGTCTACAGTGTAAAAGAGAAAATGGGACAGAAAGAAATAAGAAATGTACAGTTTGTTGGGCGGGGGGGGGGGAAGGATCTCTAGGAAGCTTAATGTTAGGCCAAGACAAGTGCTGGAAGAAGGCTATGATTGTTGAGGAGATTAGTGCCATTAAGGAGATGCCTGCTCTGTGCTGGAACGATAAAAAGGGTGCCAAGGAGCAGGACCACACCGAGCTAAGCTTCTGACATGTGAAAGAACCTAAGAAGTTTTTTGCTCCCAGAAATCAAAATTAAAAATAAAAATGCTGAAAATGTCAAAAGGAAGCAGGGTCCCTCCCTCATGGAAGTCAAACTTGACAGTGTCATCCACATGCTGCTGGCTTTAAATGCAAGAGTCATGAATTCTTCATTCATAGTTTTAGAAAGTCAGTGAGGCCAGGTAGAGTGTGACAAAGGTAGTTCATGCATGAAGACCCTGAGAGGGTAACTGGCTTTGAGAGGCCATTCTTTAGAGCTATGAAAGGAAAGCTTGAGTTACACTGAAGACCTGAGATACTGAAGATGCCAGTGATTTGTGATATTGGCTGTGGAGAGAGCTACACACAGGGAGTGCAACCAACCCCAAAGAGAGATGCATGTTGTGTAGGTAGCAAAGGTGTAGAAATGGAGCCATTTAAACCTTTTGACACTGAACACTTTTAGAATTTGGAGATTGTCCTGCTGGTTTTGATTTTGGTTTAATTCAGTGTTTTCTTACTATGACCCAATCATCTCCTTTGGAATGGTAATGTATATTCTGTGCCATTATATGTTGAGAACATATAATTTGCCTTTTGACCTCATAGTGTGTACATTTAAGAAATTTCCTTGAGGCTCAGCAGAGACTTTGGACTTTTAAACAATATTGAGACTGTTGAAGATTGTGATGTGGCCATGAGCCTATGTGGCAGATTGTAGAATGTAATGATTTGAATGAGAAATGTCCTTCTTAGGCTCGGGCATTTGAACTTGGTATTTACTTGGTAGCACCATTTGGAAAAGTTATTGGGAGAATCAGCCTTAATGGAAGAAGTATGTTTCTAGGAGGGGTTTTGAGAGTTTAGAAGCCTCACACCATTTCCATTTTGCTATCTCTGCTTTATGCTTGTTGTAGAACATCTGAGGGCTCATATTCTTACTCATACACTATTCCTGCCACTTGCACTTATGCTTCTCTCCACCAAGATGAATTTCTAACACACTGGAACCATAAGTTGAAATAAGCTCTTTGAAAGTTCTGGTCATTATTTTATCACATAGCAAGAGAAAACTAACAAAAATGGTGGATATGCTTGTGGTAGGGTGTGTGCATGGTGGTTACAGAATTTCAAGGGTTTGTTCTCTCCTCAGTGTGTTCCAGGAATTAAATTCAGGTCATCAGACTTGATGGCAAGAATCATTACTGGCTAAGACCTATCAATGACTCTCAATCTTAATTTCTTTTAATGCATTGTTTTTAATTTATCTAGAATCTCTTTGCCTAACCATAGACTACAAAGACCTCTTTCTTTTATTTCCTAAATGTTTTGTCATTTTATACTTTACGTATAGACATTAGCTCTATTCTAATGTAGTTTTGTAACAGCTTCTCTTTTATATAGCCCTTACAGTCCTGAAGCTCACTATGTAGACCATTCCAGCCTTAAACTCACAGAGATCCACCTACCTTCTGAGCTAGAATTAAAGTTTTGCATCAGCACGTATGTATACCACCATGTCTGGCTCTGTACACGCACACACGCATACCCAGATCAGCAAGCCTAGCAATATTTCTTGAAAAAATAACCTTTGCACTTTTGGAGAAATTGACTACATGGAAGTGTGATTGAGGACCTTCATATTCCATGGTCTTCTATGTCATTCACTACCAGGACTGATGACAAATCTTGAAAGCAGATAGCCTGAGTTTTCTAGCAGGCAGCTGTTTTAGTTTTAGTTCTTATAAATATTTTTTCTCTTTTAATCCTTGTTTTTTTAAAAAATTTATCCTAGTGGTATTTAGTTGATACCAGGGTGGATGTATAAATCAACTTGCGAAAGTTGAAGTTTTGCTAGTTTTTCAGCCTTTCCCATCTACAAACACAGTACATCTATCCATGTGATCTTTGGTTTCTTTTTTTAGTGTTTTGTGATGTACACCTGTTTTATTAGATTCATAGAAATACGTCTTTCCTAGTTATTTGCATTTTCTTTGGGTCGCCAACTTAAATTGTATAATTGAAAACCTAAATGCTGAGTTTTCAATGTTTTTGTTCTGCCTTTGCAAATCTTTTTTTTTTTTTTTTTTCCTTGATGGTGTTTTCTCCTATTATTTGAAGGTCTTTGGCAAGAAAAGATTGTTTTCTTGTCTGTTCTGCTTTGAGTCATCATTTGTTTGTGATCTCATAGACCGTGCACCATTTTGTAATTATAATGTCAAAAGCAAACATCTTCAAAGACTGTAACTGTACAGATCTGAAGTGTTCTTCTCTGGGCAAAGGAGCTGGGTCTGAGTGCCCATGCTTCCTTCTTTTCACCAGCATTGGGGGCATCAGAACTGCTTTTGTTTTCCTTTGCATATGGAAATGTCATTTGATTTCTCTGACTTCTAAAAATTCAGCTTGAACAATGAATAAAATTAACTTTACTTTGAAAGAAATGAAGTTACATCATACACATACAGGGAGTGTCACTGTTTTCTGTTTTTACCCTTAGACAATCAAATAACCAAAAAGTTTTAGGGAAAATAAGAGCAGCTGTTACCCTCATTAGATTCTGTCCAGTGGTTTTGTACCAGCTGTCTGTCTTTTATTGCTATGTGCCTCTAGCTTGGAGCATAGTGTGCCTAATACTTTTAGCATTCACCATCCTATCCAGTTTTTGTGACAACTGTGTGAATGACAGATGACAATGCAGAGATCAGTAATCTGATGAGGTTCTGTGGCTGCTCTATTGGTGGGAGTTGAACACAGATCCTCTGTGCTGATCCTTGGACCTTTTTACTTTGTTCTTCCCAAAATTTATTAGTTCATGCAATGTTTGCGAGGTGATAAGATCCATTTTCAGATCTGTGAGAATTTCTTGCAACTTGCTCCCTCCCAATTATTTTGAGTGCCCTTAGAAAGTTTTACAGATACTAAGTGTTTTTAAAGGTCTCTTTCTATGGACTCTGGAAAATCTATATTGAGGAGCCTAGAGAGATGGCTTAGTGGTTAAGAGCAATTGTTTCTCTTGTAGGAGATCTGGATTCAGTTCATCCACTTGGTGACTCACAAACACCACTTTTAGTCCCAGGGGATTGATAGTCTCATCTGGCTTCTACCAGCATTGTATGCAGAGTGCATACACACAGAGAGACATATACACACACACAACACTAATACAAAAAAAGTAAAACTTAAAAATTTCTTCACTTGCTATATTTTTCTTTCTATGTCAAGAGTTGCCTAAGCATGCTATTTTTTTTTTTTTTTCCTGTGGCAGTTGGGCACAAATTTATTACTGCCTATCCTGAGTGCTTACACCTGGGCAGCTGCCAAAGCCAGAGGCTCTGCCTTCTGCTGTCTTCACTCTTTAATGTTCTGTGCTGGCTGCTTGAGGGTGAGGCTGTGAATAAAGTACCATCCCTATCCCAAAGGACTTCATGGTCTAAAAGCATTTTGGAACTGACCATGATCAAAATGGATGAAGTATGCTCACGTGATAGAGACGGGCAACATAGAATCTGGATGTTTCTTTATATTTAGATTTAATTTTAAGTAAGTTGTTACTGATCTGCCCTGGCTCTTTATATAAAATGATTCCTTATGATAGCAGCTACTTCATATCATTTCAAAATGAGAGCTTTTCTTAGTAAAAATGGCTTTTCCTGCTAATTAGAATACACAAAGTCCTGTGAAGAATTTTTTTGCTGTAGACTAAACCACTAGTAAAGTTAGTCATTAGTAGCAACTTGAACTTTTTATTGCACAAATGTGTGTTGATAGGTCCACACTTGAGCTAGGCTTCATATAAAGTGATGGACCCATGAAGGAACATCATAGCACAGCACAAACTTTGATGCTGAAGTCTACATTTGCTCATAAAAAAATCAGATTTTGGTCTGGAGACCTAACCATTAAAAGCTATGCTCACAACCAGAAATATAAGAAATCAGATTTTTGTAAAAACTAGTTTAAGCAGGCAATAACAACTACATTTGGTTGTACAGTATTTCCTACTTTCCAAATGCCATGGTTAACTTTCCTTTGCCATTTGTCATTTACCTGAAAGAACTCAGATTTTAGGTGACCACATAATTTCTCAAGAAGAACTCTGCCTAAAGATGTATGTGGTGTAATTTATGACTGGATTAAATCACACACACACACACACACACACACACACCCTTTGAAGTTGGTCACAGCCTAAAAGCACAAGTTGCTTACAAAGGAATTCTCTTTCTCTTTCTTCCTCTTTCTCTGGAAGCATCCGAGCAGTGAGACCTGCACAGTCTGTTTGGCACAGTGGTGCCTCTCAGCTGGCCAGGGCCCTCCTGCTGCTGAGCAGAGGATACACCAGAGCTGGTTTGTAGCATGGTACAGCCCACCTGCAGATCTGCTTGTGCTTAACTGGGGCCTTGCGACCACATACTACTACAGCCTGCTGTTTCAGTTGCAATATCTTTCCCTTAATATTTTCCATCTGGCCAACAATGACCTATAAAGACAGACACAAACCAGGGTTTGAGTTATGAGGAGGGCGATGCTGAACCACTTCCAAAGCACACTATAGAGTCTGTAGTCCTGGCAGCTGCCTTTGCATGCTGGAGAGAAGTGAACTTTTTTCCCCAGGCTGGTTTGCAAAGCATTGTCACATCAGAGACCTGGGATATTCTGCTTTCAAGCATTTTAAAAGGCTTTGTAAATTCTGTCTCTGAATATCACTGAATGTTAGCATTTAACTCACAATTACACTACTGATAGTGAAGATTTTTTAGCAAGAATATAATGAGGGTCACAAGAGTTTCATATTCAACTTCTAAATTTTTAGTTTTAGCTGATGCTTTGACAAGTAGGTTTGTGGCATAATTGAAGGCTTGTGCTGAGTAGCACTGCAATGGTAGGATGTTTGACTGTAAAGTTAAGAGTAGGTTCAAATTGTGACTTCAGAAGTGAGGAAGAATTGCTTTTGATTCTCTTTTCACTAAGAAATTCTTTAAAGATGCATTTATTCTTGTTTTTTTTTTTTTCAGCCATCTTAAAATGGTAGTTTATAAAGCTAATTTTATACTTGTGAGTCATTAAAAGCCCATTGAAAATACTAGTCAAAATCTGAATTTTAAGCTTGGGTTTTGACAGTTTTCCATGAGTTGTCAAAGCCTTTGGAGATAGTTTGTGTTTATCTGCTGCTTGGTGGTTTGGAGGAATTGTTGCTCTCCTTGGTCTTTTCATTATTAGACTGTCCTTCATGGTAAGGTGTGAATTGTTCCTCTATTTTTATCTGAGAGGACAGAATCCAGATTCTACATCCCATCAATGAGCAGAGGCACTGTGACACTTACACTTCAAATCCATGCTGCCACCTCCTGTCTGCAGCCTAGCTTTTGTTTTAAATAAACCCAACCTGTCTTCTGAAAGAAGCTCAGTAGATGTTTTTAGTTCTGTTTTTGTTTTGTTTTTTTTCTGTTGTACAGTTTTATGCTCTGTCTGTTCAATCTTCCTTCCTTCCTACTCCTTTTCCTCATCATGCCTGGTGGATGACTCTTTGTACCAGAGTTGAAGTCAGATTTGGCCTGTAGCCAGTAGCATTGAGCACACATTGTTTGCTTTTCATCGCCATTAAAAACATTCCTACTGCAGGCTCATTAGAAAATGTAGGTGTGCTTATTTAGAGGCTGATTAGATATTCCACAGGTATGAATTCACAGGTACTCTTTTGGGGCTTCTTGATGGATGACATTTGTTTTATAATATGGCTGGCTATATTTGAGGGTTAGGATAAGCAATGCAGGTTAATGAGAAGAGCCCAATTGACTCTAAAAAATGAGAGTGGGCACCAAGTGCTAAAAGTACAAAGACTAGACTAGTATAATGGCTTCAAGAATAATGAACTGAGGAAAACTTGAAGCAAAGATTATATAAGAGTAGGTTTGGGGGGCTGGAGAGATGGCTCAGTGGTTAAGAGCACCGCCTGCTCTTCCAGAGGACCCCGGTTCGATTCCCAGCACCCACATGGCAGCTAACAACTGTCTGTAGTTCCAGTTCCAGGCAAACACCAAGGCAAATAAATAAATAATAAATAAATAAAGTTTTTAAAAAAAAAAAAAAAAAAGAGTAGGTTTGATGGTAGATATAGTCTGTTCACCAGGAAGGATAAATCATCAGCTCTGTAAATGTTGCCTGCATTCTACCTTGAGCCTGGGAATGCAGTTAACAATGGAGATATAGAGGTTAGATATTATGGGGAGCTTTGGTCAAACTAGTGATCTTAACATGTTAAAACTTGAAGGCCTATACAAGCTTGATGCCCCTTTGGGGTTTTGGATTATAGCCTGGTTATCCTTTGCTTTATGTCTAATATCCACTTATGAGTGAGTACATACTGTGTTAGTCATTCTGAGTCTGAGTAACCTCACTCAGGATGTTTTTCTATTTTTCTAGTTCCATCCATTTGCCTGCAAATTTCAGGATATTATTATTATTATTATTATTATTATTATTATTTTTACTGCTGCGTAATATTCCATTGTATAGGTTGTTTCCAGGTTCTGGCTATTATGAATAATGCTGCTATGAACATAGCTGAATAAATGTTTTTGTGATATAAATGAGCATCCTTTGGGTATATGCCCAAGAATGGTATTGCTGAATCATGGTAGATTATAGACTCTCAATCCACAACCCCAAAGAAGCTTGCTAGGTAACAAAGTCCTCCTTAAGAGCCACATCCATGGATCCCCCTGGGAAGGGAAAATAGATAGGATCTCCTGAGTGAATTGGGAGCAAGATGGGGAGAAGATTAGGGGAAGTGGGAAGAGAATAAGAGAGAACAGGATAGAGGTAGAGGGAGCCATTATGGTCTTAGGAGAAACCTGGTGCTAGGGCAGTTCCCAGAAATCCAAAAAGACGACCCCCAGCTAAGACTCCAAGCAGTAGTGGAGAGGGTGTCTGAACTAGCTTTCCCCTGTAATCAAATCGATGACTACCCTAATTGTCATCATAAAACCTTCATCCAGCAACTGATAGAAGCAGAGATCCACAGCTAAGCATTGGGCAACCTTCCAGTCTAGTCAAAGAGAAAGAGGAAGGATTGTTATAAGAGCAAAGGGGTCAAGATCATGATGGTGAAACCCACTTAACAGCTGAACTGAGCTCACTGACTCTGATATGACAACTGGGGAAACTGTGTGGGCCTGAACTAGGCTCTCTGAATGTGGATGACAGTTATGTGGCATGGGCAGTTTGTGGGGCCACTGGCTGTGGGATGAGGATTTATCCCTAATGCATAAACTGGCTTTTTGGAGCCCATTCCTTATAGAGGGATACTTTGCTTAGCCTTGATACAGTTTAAGGGGCTTGGTCTTGCCTCAACTTGATATGCCATACTTCATTGAATCCCCACGGGAGCCCTTATTTTCTTTGTGGAGTGGATGGGGGTAGGGTGGGGTAAGTTGAGGGGTGAGTGGGAGGAGAGGAGGGCACAGGGGAACTGTAGTTGGTATGTAAAATTTTTAAAAAAAACTTTTAAATAATAATAATAAAAAGCTAGAAGCCCCAGAAGAGGCATTTGCCTAGCTTCGTAACAGTGGGAAATGAGACCTCAAGGACTACTCAGAGGATTCCCCAACATGGCTGGAAAATTGGAAGTGGAATGGTGATAAGAAAAATCACTCTAGGTGGTTAGATGGCATAGGCAGAGGCCTATAACCAGAGAATCTCAGGGCTTCTACAGAGTATCCAATATTCCTGAACCCTCTTGAACTCTAAAGAATAACATGAAGTGAGGTTAAGAACCCCAGGGATCACGGGTCTCACATGCTATTGGGGATGAACTTGCATCTTGATTCAAAAGTCAGTGAAAAGTATTCTGGAAAATCATCAGTCAGAGAGTGTCATAGTCAGGCTTATGTGTGATAAAAACCATTCTGGTGACTATGGAAGACCTAGTTATAGGTAAGGTAAGCATAGGATCAAGGTAGAGAGGAGAGGACATGTTGGTGTAGAGGACATGAGAGCAGGCCAGCAAGCTTGCCATTTAAAGTAGAGTCTGTACATTTAGAAGGAGTATCACTGCCTGGAGGTCCTGATTTTTGTACCTAAATTCCTAAACTTTGCCTTTTAAATGCTCATGGAGTATATTGGGGATGGTGGTGAATGCTATTTCTTTTAGATAAAAGTAACTGCTGCTTTTTGTAATTGCATTTTGCCTAAAGTAGCACCAGGTTGTTGGTGTTCCCCATGTGTGAGCTCTCAAACAGCAGACTGAAACAGACTACCTGAATCGTGGGTGGCAGCAGTAGGCTGATCCTGGGTTTCGAACATCTCCATAGATAAATGAGAGTCATCTGTAAATAACCATGGCTCAACATAGGAGAAAACATTGACAGTGATAAAGTTGACTTCCCAAGATTCTTCTGAAAAGCATTGGCATGTATTATAAATAGCCTGGCAGTTAGAAAAGTGAGTGTTTGTAAGAGTTCTAGGCCTTGTGAAAAGAATGGGTTTCTGTTAATGAAAGGATCAGAGAGCGATTCTTCTGGTCCTTTGCTAGACAGAGCGGAGGCCTCTACTTTGATTATATTTGAAGTTACAGGCCATTAATGAGAACACTTTAGCTGGTCTCAGACCAATCTTTCTTACTCTTCTCTTTATCTTTGTTCTTTTGGGGCTCCCCTTTGCCCCCTCAGCGGGCACAGCCCTTCCTCCATAGAAAAGTAAGAGCCCTTTAGATTTCAGGCTGAGACAGCTGGCTCTTCTGTCCCTTTACTCCTGTTTTCCTCCCAACTTAGCTGGTGGCTGTGGAGAAGAAAACTTTTTTTTTCCCTTACCAGTCTATTACACCTTCCTGCTGGGATACATGATGCTATTGAGCTATGTTTGAGTAGTAGGTGTACTCTTTAAAGAAAGTTTGTGGTTTTAAGTGATGGTTATGACTTAGTATAAACAGAATAATTGTCCATTTTCAGCATGGAAATCAAAGTAGGGCAAGCCTTCAATTATGAGCCATAGCTGATACTGAGGCCATGTGGCAAAGAGAATGGGGAGCAAGCTTCACAGATAGGAGTTCAAGGGCTGGGTCCCTCACTTAATATTTGAACTCAGCTTCATTTCTTTTTTTTTTCTCTTTTCTCTTCTTTCTTTCTTTCTTTCTTTCTTTCTTTTTTTTTTTTTTTTTCCTTTTTGAGTGAATGTAAGGTAATAGTCACTTAAGGAAGCACTCTGGGTTTGATACCTGCATATTCGCTGGCAGCAGTATCTTCCTGATTAACATCTACCAGTGACAACATGGTCATGACAGTAGTGAGGAGAAAGCTTAGAATTCAGAACAGATTTTGAATCTTGAGCTAGCCCACTAGTGTAGGAATCAGTGGGGTGCATGGCTTAGCTCTTGGCCCTTGTCACTGACATCTGGGTTTGCCTTTGAAAATAACTTTCCTTCCTGCCCCTCCTCCCCCAAATGAAGCTTCTAGTTCCATAGGCAATCTGCTTTGGTCCCATATTTTGACCATTTTCAATGTTACTGAAGAAGGGTACACAGAAAGGAACCCTTGTCTCTGGTGGTTCTGACTCATCACAGGTACAAAATGTGAACATACCTTCTTGTGTGTGAATCTGCAGGAGACTATAGGCTCTGCCTTGAGAAACTGCCATGAGTATGGAAACGATGTCCGGATTTCAGCCAGTGCTGCAGCTATCATCACATTATTTTGTTGCTGCTCAGTGGAGCTAAGAAAGTTTAAGAACATTACCATCTGGGCAGAGCCAACCAATGGTGAACTGTGAACTGCTTACCAACTTAACAAAAACTTTTACTACCTCATTCATTAATTAGGCCTTTATGGCACACCTTCTCTGTGTTGCTTGGCAACCATAATAGCAGTCATTAAATTCTGTCATTTTATATTAACCCTTTGGCCCAGGGTGAATTGGGAGTCCCCACTTTAACACTAATGCATTTTACATTAGTACATCTACCTGGGAAATCACATTCCCTTGACACCTCAACTGCAAAGAGCAAATAGCCAGAGCCCCAAACAAAAAGAATTTCCCTTTTCTTTTAGTTAGTATGTGTGGTTTTAAGGCATTTATGAAATGTATCTGTCAGAATGGAGGCCATTACCCCAATCTACTGACAAGCAGATATAATGTACACCCAGCAAGATGAAAAGGCAGCTAGCATCCCAGAGAAACGGGAGCTGACTGTGACTCCTGTGGGCTCTGGAGGAAGGTGCTGCTGTGAAAACCAGGTGGGAGAATTGTTAAGAGTTGTTTTCAAAATTCCCTCTGTAGCTGCTCTGCAAAAATTTGAACCATAATGCTTGAGGAGTTGGGGCCACTCCAGCAACACACTCCAACATTTCATCAATGGGATAAAGTGGTAACGAATGAACCATGTATTCCAGCAAAATCTAAGGGAAACTAGTTTCCCCAAGGCAATCTCTGAGAAGGTATAAAGGGCTCCTGCAGTGGTCCCTTCACCTGTCAGGCTATTCACAACTACATAAGTATAAACAATGTAAAAATCCCAAATTATAATAGGACTTAGTTATGTAATGGTGCCGTGTCCTCTTTATGAGATGGACTAAGATTGACTGCTATATGTGACTATATGTGGCTTTCTTTTTGAAACACTTGGATTTATTATTTTCCTTCAAAGCAGTTTTACAGGTGAAATGAATTCCTGTTTAATGTATGCATCCCCTAGTAATTACCTGGTTCATGGTATAGACTTTATTCACTTAACAAACAAGTCCCAGGTCTACTATAGAGACCACCAGAAAGCCCTTTATTCTCATGATTTTACAGCCAGGATTAATATCTGATCCTCATTTGTCCTTCAGTTTTCTAGAAGGCCCAGAGAATCTTCTTATCTGAATATAGTTGCTTATACCATAATCCTCGTACAGGAGGCTAAGACAGGGGGACTGCAAGTTCAAGGCTACCTGGCTTCATACTGAGATATCCTGCTCAAAACCAAATAAACAAGGAAGGTATTACTTTCCCAAAGTATCTGACTCGATTTGAGAGCTATAGGCATCCATGTACAGGACTGGTGTCCCTTCATGAAACTTTATATATGGTATTATGCAGCACTTCTGGGTTTTCCTGTGTGATATTGTGACCAGTATTTAGTCTTAGAACAATTTATAAAGTTAATTGCATCTGGCAAAGTAAAACATAGTCATACTCATTCACTAAGGCAAAGTTATTTGCATCAGACTTGCAAACCAGATTATACCCTTAATACTGACAGTTTGTGTAAGTATTGTAAGGTGTCTGACCTTGTGGTTTATGGAACTTAAATAAACATTTATTTCTCACTCCCTGTTCCATCAAGAATGTATGCACATAGGGATCTTAAGTGGTTTCTGTTTGTTAACAAAACTTCCTGGGAGAACTCAAAAAGGCAATTAGTCTTGCTACTTGGAGCAGTGCCTCTACTGTGTTAGATTTCACTGTAAAAAAGCTTAAATGAAAACCCAGGAACAAGCCATAGCATGATCCGATTCAAAATTTAGTTTTGATTTTATTAGTAGTTGTGTTTAATGGATGTCTTGACATGTAGGTCTCCTGATTATTACTAATTTAAATTGAGTGAGAATGAAAGGAAACCACAAGCATGAAACTGATGGACTGTGGCTGTAGCGGGCTCCAGCTTTCAAGGCAGCCGTGATGCCTCTGCAGGCTCCCTCACTCCCCCTCCTTTTCAAGGCTTTGAACACTCTTTCTGCAAATGCTGAAAATGAGAGCTTAATACTGTTACTATATGGGGACCTTAAAAAACAAATGGGCGAGTTATCACAAACCCAGAAAGATAAGCAGGGGATGTACTCACTCATTAGTGGACTCAAAACAAACCAACAAACAAACAAGAAAAAAGCAAAGCATGCCCAAGCTGCAAGCCACAACCACTGAACAGCTTGGGATCAGAAACACCTTGGACTGACTCCTTGGATCCCACTCCCCCTAGAGGAACACCTGACTCAGTCTTGAGGTTGTGGGGAGAAAACTGGATCTGCCAGGAGTGGAGGATGAACTAAGCAATATTGGGACAGAGGGACCTTGGGACTGCCTGCTGCCTGCCCAGAGAGGGGATGGGGAGATGTGGAAAAGAGAGAATGACCGGATGTGGTGGGAGGGGAAGGGACCTTGAATAATGATATACAAGGATAGAAAGTGTGACTTCTTTGTTCATAATAATAAAATAAAAATAAATTAAAAAAAAAACAATGGACATTGTGAGTGTTCCTTCCTCTTTGAAGGTAATTGTTGTCCATGTGTCCACTTTCTACTTGATCAGCTCTAATTTGACCCAGGAGTAGAGATCTCTGAAGATGCTAACTGAAAAACAATGATTGCAGAAGTAATTTTCCTTGCCCTTATGTTATGCTTTCCCACTACTCTCCAGGATTGCTTGTCTTGTTTTGAGGTGTGGGGGGGCAGCTGAAAATGTACCTCACCTCCCTGCCATAGGCTGTGAAGTAGCCAGGATCACATACCAGGCTTCTACCAGGCATGGTCCAGAGCAGTGGAAGTCCCACAGCTTTCAGATCTAAATAGCACTCTGATTCTCTGAGGACATGGTCTCAGCATTGGTGGTCTCTGTCAAGATACTGGACACCTTCAGTTAGGTTTAAAACAAACAAACAATCAAACTTAAAAGTGGTCCTAGGTAGTTCACTAATAAATAATCAAGCATGTACTTATTTATTGCCTGTTCTGTTTAGGCATTGGTGTGGATAAATGAGTGAGTGAATGAACGAATGAATTAATACAAGAATGGGGGAAGACTAAATAATTGAAGGAACTGTGTTTTTTCTGTCTCTCTGACCAAAGTAGTTTATTTTTTTATTTTATTTTATTTTATATTTTATTTTATTTTGCTATGTGTAAGATTTAAAACTTCCAACCAGTGTGATAAGTTGCTTGCTCAGAGTATTGAAGCCATGGAGCCACTTCTTGCAGAAACCTTTGTATTCATATTTCTCTTGCTAATCCAGAAAATGTAAGCTCTGAGCAAAACTTATTTTTTAATTTAATGAAAAAAATAATTTGAAGAGTCAGTGAAATCATTTATGGAGAAATTATTTGCTCTAGTAACCAACCTGTGGGCTCTTCATAGAGGAGCCATGAAGTCTTTGTGTCTTGACTGTCCTCCCACCCCTGTCACCCCAAGGGTGGGAAAGTGGGTGAAATTATCACTTTTCTTCTGCAGAGCATTTTATTTTGTAGTAGGGATACCTCTGATGTTAGTCTCCTACCTCACAGGCTAGTGGTGAACAAAATGTCCTGGAGGGGAGCCATCTGTACACCTTTTCAGCCTCCCCTACTGCTTGAGCTCGTATCTGTGATCAAGGCCAGCTGCAATGTAGGACGTTGCCTACCAGAATGTCTTGGAGTGTCCTGCAGAATGTTGAGGACTGCTTGTCACCAGCTGCCTAAATGTCCCTTGTGTTGTGCAGCTCTCCTCAAATTGATCACTTTCAGGACATGTGCCAGGCAAGGTGCTTTTAATTGTACACATTAATTTTTAAGCCTTATTAAATTTCTGGATGGCTGTGTTGTAAGCCACTGGTTAGTTCCCACCTCCTATGCACAGAAACAGTATAGTGGCAAAGGCTTACAGCTTTAGAGCGACAGCTCTGCTTGTGTGCCTGTGACTCTGCATGGGCTCCTCACCTGTCTGAATATGACATTATGTACAATCATTCTTTTCAATGTTAGACTTAAATACAACATGTAATAACTAGTGAGTAGTGTGTTTGTGCAGTCTAGTTTTAAAAATACTAACTTTCCTTCTCCCAAATTGTTTTTTTTTATTCTTTATTGTTTTTTGAAAGTCAGTATCAAACTTTATATAAAAAAGCAAAACATTCAGAATAGATAAAAAACGCATATAGTAATAAAACTTCTCTTTTCTCTAAAATACATGAAACATAAAAATCTAAAGCTTCTCGAGCTAGGTTAGGCTCAGCTACAGATAAAGAAAGCACAGTAGGTCATAGCAAATGCCCACAGATGGACTGTGGCCACAACAAATTTCTGCTAAGCAACCCTTCTATAGTCAAACCAGATGTTTTGTTCTGGTGTGTGTGTGTGTGTGTGTGTGTGTGTGTGTGTGTGTGTGTGTGTGTGTGTGTGTGTGTGTTTTAAATCACTTTATTCACCCATCATCTTTCAATGAAAAAAGAATGTTGTTTCTTAAAGTCCTCTAATGAGTGAATGCATCCCCTGCTTATCCTTCTGGGTTTGTGAGACCTTGCTCAGGAGGATGTTCTCCAAATCCATCCATTTGCCTGCAAATTTTAGAATATCATTTTTTTCTTACTGCTGAATAGTACTCCATTGTGTAGATGTACCACAGTTTGTTAATCCATTCCTCAGTTGAGGGGCATCTCAGTTGTTTCCAGGTTCTTGCTATTACAAATAATGCTGCTATGAACATAGTTGAGCTAATGCTTTTTGGATAGTAATGCGCATCTTTAGGGTATATGGGCATATAGTGGTATTACTGGATCCTTGGGGAGTGTGATTCCCAGTTTTCTGAGAAACCTCCATACTGCATTCCAGAGTGGCTGAACAAGTTTACACTCCCACTAACAATGGAGGAGTGTTCCTCTCACTCTATATCCTCTCTAGCATAGGCTGTCATTTTGTGTTTTTAATTTTAGCCATTCTGACAGGTGTCAGGTGGTATCTCAAAGTTGTTTTGATTTGCATTTCTCTGATGGCTAAAGATGTTGAGCATTTATTCATGTGTCCTTCAGCCACTTGTTATTCTTCTGCTGAGAATTCCTTTTTTAGTTCTGAACCCTATTTTTTGATTTTGTTATTTAGGGTTTTTGCCTCTAGTTTCTTGAGTTCTCTATATATTTTAGACATCAGTTCTCTGTCACTTGTAGGGTTGGTGAAAATCTTTTCCCATTCTGTAGGCTGTCATTTTGTTTTAATGACAGTGTCCTTGGCCTTACAGAAATTTCTCAGTTTCAGGAGGTCCCACTTATTGATTGTTGTTCTTAGTGCCTGTGCTACTAGTGGAATATTTAGGAAGTGGTCAGCTGTGCCAATTTGTTGAAGGGTATTTCCCACTTTCTTTTCTATCAAGTTCCAGTGTAGCTGGTTTTATGTTGAGGTCTTTGATCCACTTGGATTTGAGTTTTGTGCAGGATGACAGACTTGGATCTGTTGGCATTTTTCTACACACTACCAACCAGGTATGCCAACACCATTTGTTAAAGATACTATCTTTCTTCCATTGAATATTTTGGGCCTCTTTGTCAAAGATCAGTTGTTCATATGTTTTTGGGTTAATGCCCAGATCCTCAACTGGATTCCATGGATCCACAAGTCTGTTTTTATGCCAGTACCAGGCTGTTTTTATTACTGTAGCTCTATAGTATAACTTGAAGTCAGGGATGATAATACCTCCTGAAGTTCTTTTGTTGAGCAAAATTGTTTTGGCAATCCTGACTTTCCTGTTATTCCAAATGAAGTTGAATATTGTTCTTTCAAGGTCTGTAAAATACTGTGTTGGGATTTTGATGGGAATTGTATTGGATCTGTAGATTGCTTTTGGTAAGATTGCCATTTTTACTATATTGATTCTACCTATCCAGAAGCATGGGAGATCTTTCCATTTTCTGATATCCTCTTCAATTTCTTTTTTCAGTGATCTAAAGCTGAGTTGTTAGGTCTCTTGTGTGAGCTTTCTCTTGTTATTTTTTTTTTAATAGGCATCTAGTGCTATAAATTTTCCTCTTAACACTGCTTTTATTGTGTTCCATAAGTTTGGGTATGTTGTGGATGCATTTTCATTAAAGTCTTTGATTTCTTTCTTAGCTTCTTCCCTGACCCAGAGGTGGCTCAATGTAGAGCTGTTCAGTTTCCATGAGTTTGTAAGCTTTGTTTGTTGTTCTTGAATTTTAACATTAGGCCATGGTGGTCTGATATGATACAAAGGGTTATTCCCATTTTTTGTATCTATTGATATTTGCCTTATGACCAAGTATGTGGTCAATTTTAGAGAAAGTTCCATGGGGTGCTGAGAAATACATATATTCCTTTGTTTTCGGATGAAAATTTTGGTAAATATCTGTTAAGTCCATTTGTATCATAACATCTGTTAGACCCCTTATTTCTTTGTTGAGTCTTTGTCTGGCTGACCTATCCAATGGTGAAAGTGGGGTATTGAAATCTCCCACTATTAGTGTGTGATATTTGATGTGGGGTTTAAGCTTTAGCAGTGTGTCTTTTACATATGCAGGTGCCCTTATATTAGGGGCATAAATATTCAGGATTGAGATCTCATTTTGATCGTTTTTTTCCAGGGATGAATAAATAATATCTGTCCTGGTCTCTTTGGATTGTTTCTAGTTTGAAGTTTACTTTGTTGGATATTAGGATAGCAACACTAGCTTGTTTCTTGGGGCCATTTGATTATAAAGTCTTTTCCCAACCCTTTACTCTAAGCCTGTGTCTGTCTTTAAAGTTGAGGTGTGTTTCTTGTATGCAGCAGAAGGTTGGCTTTTGTTTTTGTATCCATCGTGTTAGGGTGTGTCTTTTTATAGGTGGATAAAGTCCATTGATGTTAAAGAATATTAATGACCACTGATTGTTACTTCCTGCTGTTTTTGGTGATAGTTTGTGTATATTTCCTTTCTTAGGGTTTTTCTTTTATGGGATTATCAATTGTTTGTGGTTCATGGGTATGTCTGGAATCCTTAGGTTATAGTTTTCCCTCTAATGCTTTCTGAAGGACCGGATTTGTAGATAGGTATTGTGTAAGTCTTTGTCATGAGATATCTTGTTTACTCCATCTTTGGTGATTGATAGTTTTGCTGGGTATAGTAGTCTAGGTTGGCAGACATGCTCTTTTAGTGTCTGTATACTTTCTGATCAAGACCTTCTTGCTTTCATTGTTTCCATTGAATAGTCAAGTGTTATTCTGATGGGTCTGCCTTTATAGGTAATTTGGCCCTTTTACTTTACAATCCTTAATATTTTTTCCTTGTTCCTTATGTTTTGTGGCTTAATTATTATATGGCAAGCAGACTTTTTTGGGGGGAGTTTAATCTATTTGGTGTTCTGTAAACTTCTTATATCTTTATAGGCATTTTCTTCTTTAGGTTGGGAAAGTTTTCTTCTGTAATTTTATTGAATACATTATCTGTGCCTTTGAGCTGATATTCTTCTTCTATTCCGATTATTCTCAGGTTTGGTCTTTTCATGGTGTCCCAAATAACCTTTTTTTGTGTTATGGCTTTTTTGTTTTCTGTGAGTAGTTTATCTATTTCCACTATTCAGTCTTCCACCGTAGAGATTCTCTCTTCCATCTCTTGGATTCTGTTGCTTAAGCTTGTATCTGTAGCTCCAGATACTCTATTTTATCCTTTGCGGATCCTTGCTGTCTAAAGCCACCTGACTCCCACTCTGCCTCGGACACCACAGGATCATGCTATTCAGAGAGATGTTTGTCTCTCTGTGATGTCGCAGCCTGCCTTGGAGGAGGGGCCCGGGCGTCTGTGATGTGACCCCTGGTATTTCTGGGGAAGGCTTCTCTCAGCTCTGATTCAGGGCCGGCCTGTCCTTGAGGTCAAATCCAGGACTGTGGCTCTAGCCTCTGGGATGAAGTCTCCGGGAAGCCCACGGGCTGGAACCTGCTCACCTCCCACTCTGCTCTGGACCTGGGATCATTGTTGTCTGAAGCCACCTGACTCCCACTCCACCTTGGACACCACCGGGTCATGCTGTTCAGAGAGGGCCCAAATTGTTTTTAAATGCTTTACTGAGGATCTTATGTCAATGATTGATGGAAAGCTTATAATATGTGTTCTTTCCACTCTCTCCTCTCAGTGCTGCCTTGGAGAAATGGAAATACTGTTCTGAGCTGACCTGAGCCAGTGGTCCTGGACTCTAATCTCTGATTCTCAGATGATAGCAGATGTCTCTTAAGTGATTCCAGGTGTTCTGAACAGAGTGCAATCTCTTATTTGACTCAGCCAGGGCAACTCCTTAGAGTTCTTTCATATTACCTCTTTATAACTTTTGAAGAATTGGGATTTCTTGACAGCTGCTGAAAGGTTAACTCCCCACTTAAAGGGACTCTGCTTTGAGTCCTCAGATGATCTATGGACTATCATGGTATGCTGTTTGATTCAGGCCTACATGCCAAATAGTTTTAATATGTTCCCTTTTTTATTAAACAGATTTTTGTTATGTCCAAGGGACTTCCTGCTGTTGCAGCTCTAACTTTTTCTTATGATCCTGCCCCTTATTAACTCTCTACATGCATCCCTTCAGAATATCCCCATTGGTATGTTCTTGACAGTGAAGTTTTCTCTGCTACCTCAGAAAGTAATACTTCTTCCATAGTTTCTAGGATGGCATGCATACTTGTAGTTTGGGGGCCTTCAAAGGCCCATTTTTGCTTTGCTGGGATTTCTCATTGGCCAAATATGAGCTACACTGTTGTAACAGGAGCTGAATTATTTATTTATAATTTTCTGCTAAATTAAATATTGGAAAATTTGAAGGCAGAATGGCATAGTTACAAAGTAGAATTGATGAATAATCTCAACTCTGCATTTTAATATCTTTTGGACTTTGGGCTAATAAGTTAGTCATCTGACTTCTTTTATATTGGGCTGCATTTAATTTTGTTAAATCCCTTTTTGAACTCAGTTTTAAAAATCTAACATTTTATGTTCTGTCTGTTACACAGAAGCCAGGGAAAATACAGATCTATACATATATCTCATCTCTTGTGTCTGGTGCTTACGTCACCATGGTAGCAATCCTGGTTAGGATTTATGATTTTCTTACCTTGTATCAGCCTGCATTCTTGGTTTAACACTTGAAAATGTTTATTTAGAGTGTGTATACACAGGGAGCATGGATGTGTGATATTGCATATGTGGAAGTTTGAAGGAGTTGGTTCTCACCTTTGGTCATGTAGAATGTAAGGCTAGAACTCAGAGCAGTGTCTTAGCAGTAAGCTTCCTTACCTGCTAATCTATATTGCCAGCTTTCAGAAACTATTCTAAATACTCTGGGTACACTTTGCTTTTCTACCTTCACCACTAGTCCATCAAGTTGGAACAGTTATCTCTAACTTATAATAGAATGAACAGAAGCACAGAACAATTAATTTACAAAGGAATGGAACTAGAATAAGGACATTGATGGACAGGCCAAGTACTCAGTTTTCTTATGGTATTTACAACTTAATATATTGTTGGAAAATTGAGGCAATTTCTATCTAAGGGTTTCCATTTTCTTGATGAGTAGTTGTTGAGATACTGAGTCAGGAAGAAACTATATGGAAATCAGAAGTTTAAATAGACAGAAAAAAGATTTAAAATAGTCATGGAGCCTAAAGTCTAGTGGGGAAAAAAAAAAAAAAAAAAAAAAAGGCTGGATGGTATTGAAGCCTTAGCTATTATGGTAGACTATAGGTGTAGAATTCTTAGAAATATATCTGTGTGGAATTCCTCCCCCCCCCCCACACACACTTAAGTTTTTGCAGCAGGCAGGCACAGAGAAGGTGTGTAGTTAGAGCTTTCTACAGTCAGCCATATTTTCCATAAATAGTAAGATGTAGAGACATGGGCCTTTAGAGTCTTGATGTGGGCCATAGAACCAAGCTGGTTAAAGTAAAAATGAAAAGAGCTAAAGACAGGCGGCATTGTAGTTGTAAGATGAGCCATGCACTTGGCTTGGAGTTGGGGTGTCTTAACCAGTGGTTTGGTACTGGGAGTCAAGTGAAGACTAAAAGATGAGGTGGAAGAGGTAAAGAAGGAAGTCATTGACATATGGAGAGGCCAGGTATTAATGGTTACTCCCATTTAGGCATTCAGGGTGCATGTATTATTTCTGCTTTGCAGCACTCATAGTGTTTCCTAGTAGTGTTGAAGTTGGAATACATATGTAATAATGTGTGTATAAATAATTTTAATTGGTAATATTGTGTATTTGTAATATAATATTTTAATAGGTGCACATGTTATAAAATTGGCAAATCAAGTAATTTGACATGTAAATATTAATGCATATGTGTTGGTTTTTTTGTGTAAACATTCTCAAATTCTTACTTAGATGGAGATATATTTGCTTTAAGATATTTTAGTTTAATTTTTATGTGGTACAAGTTTTCCCTACTACTACATACAAATGACTAGAACTTGGTGAAAACTCACATCAAGTTAGCATGATGCTGAAGTTTTTTTCAATGAGACTTCATTAGCTGACTCAACAGTGAAGCTGTGCTTGGGTTATCTTTTCTTGGCTGGAAAGTGACTAAAAGGATTCCCTACAGAGATAGTTTGCATGAACTCAGCCTTGAGAATTTGGCATTCAGAGTCTGACAGTGATTTCCCAATTGATTATTTTCTAAAACTGAACAAAAGATTTCAAAATTTTTGTTATATAGTACCTTGTTAGAAATTTGGTTGATGGTATAAAAGGACAGAATGAGACAAACAAAAAATTCTTACATAATAATAATGTTTTTATCTTTTCTTACTTTCATATATTCAGATATGTGCTTTTTTAATTAGGGGCTGGAAAGATGGCTCCGTGGTTAAGAATACTTGTTGCTCTTGAAGAGGACCTACGTTTGGTTCTCAGAACCCACATAGTGGCTCACAATTGTCAGTAACTACAATTACAGAGGATCCAACATCTTCTAGCCTTTCTAAGTACTAAGCATACACATGATATGTAGACATACATTCAGGCAAAACATTCATACACATGAAATAAGAAAATAAGAGTAAACAACATGTGATGGAATACTACTGAGAGATTTGACATCAGTATGGTGAGATGAAAAGAGAATTAACTTAGAAACCAGAAACATCACATTCTAATGCTGAAAGTTACTAGACCTTGCTTTACCTTTGTCAGATCCTTTATTAGTAGTGGCAGTTTTTAATTTTTTTGAATTTTGTGTAGCATAGGCAAATGTCTGGCACATAGTTATTGATGAAAAAAGAGTAAATTTTGCTTTTTTAATATCCACTCACACCCATTATTCCAGCACAATTTTGGATCATTTTCTTTAAGTGAAGTCTTGGCTTTTTACATTACTTAGAAATTCTAAGTGTCAGCTTACTATACACTTTCCAGTATTCATGAGTGTTTTCAGCTTTTAGGAAACAGACATTCAGTTGCATTGTTAGACTTACCAAAGTTGACCCTGCAGAGGTTGAGGTTTATGACTAGGCTGTTGATGAAGAGAAGGGCATGTAAAAAAATATAGAACATTTTGATTCTAAAGAAACATGCGGGAGGAGGCGGGTGGGGAAGCAGTGGCAGCAAGCTCCTGGAGGCAAGGTTCCTGTGCTCGCCCCCGCCCTGGCCGCAGTGCCCACCCAGTTGGCCCAGCCCAGCCATGATCAAGGCCATCCTCATCTTCAAAAAGCATGGGAAGCCATGGCTCTCCAAATTTTATCAGCTCTATAGTGAAGATACGCAACAGCAAATCATCAGGGAGACATTCCATTTGGTATCTAAGCGAGATGAGAACATTTGTAATTTCCTAGAAGAAGAATTATTAATTGGAGGATCTGACAACAAACTGATTTATAGACATTATGCAACACTATATTTTGTCTTCTGTGTGGATTCCTCAGAAAGTGAACTTGGCATTTTAGATCTAATTCAAGTATTTGTGGAAACATTAGACAAATGGTTTGAAAATGTCTGTGAACTGGGTTTAATATTCCATGTAGACAAGGTTCACAATATTCTTGCAGAAATGGTGATTGGGGGGAATGGTATTGGAGACCAACATGAATGAAATTGTTACACAAATTGATGCCCAAAATAAACTGGAGAAATCTGAGGCTGGCTTAGCAGGAGCTCCCATGCTGTATCAGCTATAAAGAATATGAATCTTCCTGAGATCCCAAGAAATATTAACATTGGTGACATCAGTATAAAAGTGCCAAACCTGCCCTCTTTTAAATAAAATATTAAAAAGGCCATGCCCAGGTAAAATCCAGAGGGAAAGTCATCTAAGTTTAACATGCAGTTGTTTACCAAAAATAGAAGAGGAGAGTCTTAACTTTACTCTTGGATGTAAGTCAAGGTACTGTATAGAAGCTGCATAAAATCAGTATGGAAGTTCAATGTTGCTTTTCTTGATCAGTGATTTTAAAGAAATTGAATAGTTCCTGTATGATTTTTTTTCCTTTCCTAAATTGCATTCCTATGCCCACATAAAGGCATGCCTCTATATATTGGCTATTATAGTATTTCGAAAAGTGAGATGTTTCTTCAATTATGTACACCCCAAAATGTTGATGTTTTGTATGGATCACAAGTGTAGCATTCTCTAATTCTTTCTACTGTTTGTCGCATTGTTATTTAAAGAACCAATTATGTATTGCATGAAAACATGACCTTTTATTTAGTTTAAATAAACTCCAAGGTAACTGGGCAAAAAAAAGAAAGAAAAGAAACATGGCTATTTGCAAAAAAATCTAACAGGGACATGAGAAAGTGGACAGAGGAGTATGTGAAGAATAAAAATCCTCTGCTTTTGGCTCTTGGCGGGGGTCAAGTTCAGAATGTAGCGAAGCAGAATCAATGCCGGTAGTATACAGACCCTCAAGGAAATTGAGGCTTGGGGTTTGTAGAGAAGACTGGATCCCAGGTGAGAGTTAGTCCTTGGTCATTATGAGAGTTACGCCTAAAAGGCATGAGAATGAAGCACATACCTTCTCCCTGGGGACTGGGACACTGATGCTCAGAGAATGGACAGGAAAGAGGAATTCTACAAACTGAGGTAGCTTTATGAGGAGCCACTGAGCTAGCAGGAGACCTGTGTGCTCAGTTAAGCTTTCTCTCTGGAAGGGTTACAGAAAGTCTGGCATCACCACTCTGAGACACAGAGCAGCTTGACCACTTCAGTCCTGCTGGGCTTTGGCATGGCAGCTCTTTCTATGTTACCAGCTGGCTCAGGGTCAATTCCAGGGGAACAGTAGACAGCCTACTGACTTGATAGCCAAGAGGGGCTGAACCTGGGCTAGTTATCCTGGCACTGGAAGTTAATTTCAAGTTATGTGTTTATTCTAGGGTCATTTATTTACTGTGAAATATCTGAAAGTAAACAGCCTGAGCCATTGATATCATGAAAAAAAATCAGATGGTCATTTATTAAGAATTTGTTTATCCAGCTAAAATCCAGAATCCAGTTTAAAAGCATTGTACCAGCCTTGGTTACTGAGAGACGTAAAAGAGAAGACAGGTGAAGGCTTCAGGAAATTTGAATTTTCTTTGACTTCAGGTTCTTGTTGTCAATTTTATAATCAATATGTGCTCATTACTCACCCAGTTCCTCTTGCTGAATTGAAAAAGTGCTATAAAGAAACACAAGAAAGTCCTATATAACCCTACCATCTGTATGTAACTATAGAGATAATTTGTGGAGGGTTTTTTCATATGCTCATATTTTGCACATAGTTGTTTAGAATTTATTTTCTGAGTCATGAATATGTTTAGGTTCTAAAACATGTAAGCAGCATACCAAAAATGTGAGGAAAATTAACCATAATCTTATCTGTCCCAGAATTTAGGTTTCAAAAATAATGTCTCAGTGTTTTCTTGCTGTGAGGAGACACCATTATCACAGCAACTCTTATAAAGGAAAACATTTAATGAGTATCTTACAGTTTCAGGGATTTAATCCATTATTGTCATGGTTAGGACATGGTGTCATGCAAGCAGACAAGGTGCTGGAGCTGAGAGTCCTACATCATGATTGGCAGGCACCAAGAACTGAACTGTTTCACTGTGTATGGCTTGAGCATAGGAGACCTCAAAGCCCACCCCTACAGTGACAAACTTCCTCTAATAACACCACACTACTCCAACAAGGCTGCACCTCCCATTAGTGCCACTCCCTTTGGGGTCATTTTCTTTCAAATCACTACACTATGTAAGCATATCAACAATTTATTTGTATATAACTAAAATAATACACATATTAAACAAATATTAGGGCAATGTAAGTCTTCTTTGTCCACTTCTAATCTCCAGTCCTCCATCTATAAGAAAACTGCATGATATGAATGTGGAGCATGTGGGTGGGTGGGGGGTTCATAGGTTTGCATATGTGTGCATGCATACGTGTAACTCAAGGATTGACATCATATATTTTCCTTGGTTACTCTATATCCCTTGATTTTGAGACAGGGTCTTTGCACTAGACCCAGAGTCCATCAATTCAGCTAGGTTGCTTAGGCAAGCGAGTTTTAGGGACCCACTTGTGTCCATGTGCACAACTTCCCCCATGCTGGGGTTACAGGTTGTGATATTGGACGTGCTTTTTATATAGGTTCTAGGCATTTTAAACTTGGTTTCTTTTGCTTATGAGACAGACATTCATCTACTGAATCATCTCTCCAGCCCCAGAAAGTAACTTTTATATGTAAATAATTATTGCATGTGGTGTTTGTGTATGAGAGTCTAACTTATATGTAAAGTATTATAAAATGAATACCAAAACTATTTCTTACTTAGCCTTTTCCGTTAATTATGGCAACACTATCTTTCCTTTTAATTATTACAAAAAGCTTGAAGCTACTCTTGACTTCTCTCCTTGCTCACCCATTTGTTTGCAACCCACAATGAAATTCAGCTTCACTGTATATTTAAATGTATCTAGGATTTGATAACTTCTTTCTACCTCAACATTACCCTCCTGATCCAAGATAATACCATTTCCTAATAGTTAATTAGTGCTACTAGTATTCCTATTCTAGTCTTAACCTGGTTGGCCTTAGCTGTCAACTTGACTTATTATCCAGGGAGAGAATCTCAATTGGAGAATACCCTAGATCAGATTGCCTGTGGAGATTTCTTGATTATTAATTGATACATGAAAGCCCAGCCCATTATGAGTGGCAACAGTCCCTTGGCAAGTGGTCCCATACTGTATAAGAAAGCTAGCTGAGCATAAGTCTGCCTGCAAACTATCAAGCAGCATCTTTCATGATTACTGCTCATGCTTTTTGTCTATGAAGTAAGTTCCTTGGTCAGATATATGCTATATGGAATAGCAAGCAGGCCTGCCTTTGAGTTCATGTCTTGGCTTCCTTCAGTGATAGATTGTGACCTGGAATTACAGGCCACATAAGCTCTTGACTTCCTTAAGTTGCTTTTGGTCAGAGTGTCTTATCACAGCAACAGAGAGGAAATGCAAACAACCTTCTAGATGCTTGTTCTTTCATGGTGTTCTTCATCTGTAAGGGTTTGAATGACCTTTCTCTATTCTCTTAAGTGAGTTACATAAGCCAGCTTCTCTCTAGTAGAGTAGTTAACTCATTACATATCAAGGAAGGGTTAAGACATTGAGGCTTAGTTCTTGCCTGTCCTTATCTGTCTGTATTCTTAAAAATTGTTTATTACTTTTAATCTGTTCTTTGAAATTTTATATGTGTATTCAGTGCATTTTTATTGCTTACTTCCTACCTTTTCATATCTCCCCCTCACCCTGTCAATCCCCCTTCTCCCAACAACTCTCTTTCCTAAGTTCCTATTTTTCTGTTTTGTTTTATGATGCACTGAGTTTAACTAGGGATGCTGTTTTTAACTGTACGTACATTGGAACCTGGTTGAATCACCAGTCAGTACACAGCTGAAGATAGCAACTCTCTCTGACACTGAATACATCAGTAGCCAATCATTCAACAAGGTGGAATAAGGTCCCACTAACTCTTCTCTGTCTATGTCTGACTGTTCAAGCCCAGTCTTGTACAGGTCTAGTACATCTACAGCTACTGTGGTTTAATGACTGTAGTGGCTGTCTTGTACTTTGAAGATAGCATGTAGCAGTCTTTCTCCCAATCTTCAGCCTCTTGGATTCACAGTATCCCTGTTGTGCAGTGATCCCAAAGTACTTTCGCCTATCTGAGGTCACAAACTACTGTGTAGTGTAGTTGAAGATGATCTTTAACTTCTTTTAACATTCTTTTTATTGCTACTTTGGGAATGTCACATCATTGCACTCTTTTTCCAGTCCCTCTATATCTGCTGTTTACCCTTACAGTGTCCCTCCCCCTAAATAAAAATAAAATATTTTTTAAAAACCCACTTTACTCCTCCATCTTTCCTGCCTCTCCATCTATCACTTATCTTAGTGACATTGGGAGCTGCTATGTTTCATGCGGCATACCCTTTTGTCCAAACAACTTTCCTTGTAAATGTTCATTGTAATGAGCCGTTGTTCTGGTTCGAGGCCTCTGGCTTCTGATACACCATCAATAGTGGACCCTCATCAAAATTCCTCAAATATTCTGTTTCCCCAAGCCATGGAGAGCCTGCAGCTATAGGACTAATCCTCTCACATTCTCCAGCAGGCCATAGACACAATAGATATTGAGATGGCCTACTCAAAGCACTGGATATGGACCTGGGTGATAGCTGAGTTGTTCAGTCCAGGCCTCCACCAGGACCACACCCCTAAGGTGAGGGACAGAGCCAGGTTTACTGTGCCCACACCATTGAAGTCTGCTCTTCCATGCTCATGGTGAGGGTCAGAGAAAGCTCAGCCCAGCCCTCAGATTTCAACAAGCATGGTTCACATGACCCTAGTGGTAGCACAGACCACAAACATCAGCAAAGACTCCAGCTGCAGCAACCTCAGACCCAGATATGGCCCTGGGCAGCAGCTTGGGCCAGATATCAACCATGGCCCTCAGTGCCAGTACAGGCCACCCACATGAGCCTTTTCCTCACTTCTACCTTCACTTCTACTACTTCCCTCCACAGCACATGAACTTGTATGTTTCTCTTTCTTTCCTATTTCTCTACCAGATATTTGCTCACTGTAATGGCTCCTGCCCACATGGTGCTTTGAGGTACCATGTGAGCCTATGGATGTCTTCTACCTGTCCCTGCTGAGTAACCCTCATCAGGCTTTGGAGACTGTTAACTTTTAATTCTCTTGCCTTTACTGCCCAGTGCTGGAATCAATGGACACGTGTGCTTGGAGTTGAACCCAGGTTTTTGTGCATGCCAGGCAAACATGCAATTTATAGAATTAGATCCCAGCCTCATTACTACCTGTATTTATTTGTTTGTTTTAGTATCAGCTCCTTGGTCCCAAATCCTTTTTTGACTTCACTTCAGAGAAGTCTTTGTAGTACAAGGACATTTGTGATCCGACCCCTATTATTTTATGTCCATGTCTTCATTTTATTTGCTGTCAACTGGGCAAACTGGTCTCTGTATTCCATCTTCCTGGGTGCTTTTCAAGGTAACTCTGTCTATGTACTCCACTCTGGCTGTGCTCAGCAGACTCCTCTACTTAGAATCAGCCCTGCTCCCCCTGGCCTGATTTACTTTTTTCTGTGTCATTTTCTGTGCATATACTTTCTGTCATGATTTCATTTGTTCCCATTTACCTAGGAAATTTGAGGTCCATATTACCATTTTCCACTTTGTGATTTTTCCCTTTCTACCATTTAGACTTTACAACCAGGATTTTATTGTACTTGCTCTACCACATGCTTGTCTATCCATCAATGAACCTTTTTTATGCATTTCAAAACACGTTCCAGACATCAGCTTTCTGATTTAAATGATAATTGTTCCCTAAAAGCTCAGGTATTTGGACACTTGGTCCATAGTTGGTAGCACTATTTGGGGACACTATTAAACCTGTAGGGTGTAGCATTGCTGAAGAAAGACATTAATTAAAGGTGGGCTTTAAGGGTTATAACCTGTTCTGCTTCCTGTGTGTGGTTGAGATGTGATCTCTCAGTTTCCTGTTTCTGCTACAAGCTTTTTATGCCATTATGGACATTTAGTCCTCTGGAATCCTACGCCAAAATAAATTCTTCTTTAAATTGCTTTTTGTTCATGGATTTTATAACCATAACAAAGGTAACTAACATAAGAAACATTTTTCCTTTTTACTGTCATTTATGTATTAACTGGAATTTAATATTTTTATTAACCCCATCCTAAGAAATGAAAGAATTAAACTTTGGACTTCATGCATGTTAATTGATTGCTGAACTTCTAACCCAACAAGTCTTAATAAGTCTTTCCCCTACTTCCTAGGAAAAAAGTTATGTACAATAAAGTATAATCTTAATTCTGTCATTTCTGTGTCTTGCCAAACATGGATGCCTTTTTGATCCAAAACATTATGTGGACATGAAGTATTGCCATCCCCTCAGGTGTTCCCTCCATCTTCACAGTTCCTCCTTCATCTGTCCCTCTTATAAATGAAATGTATTCTTACACAAGGCTGCTTTCAGGATTTGTTTGAGATACACTCATACTCTTGGGTTAAGAGTTTACTTTTTATTGATGAATATTATAGACCGTTGCATGGTTATTTCACTGTGTATTGCTATTTTAGACCATCAACTGAGCTGATAAAGTTATTGACTGTTAAGGAGCAAAACGTCAGTGAACTTTCTGATGCAAGGCTGTCTGTGGCTATACATTTTTATTCTTCTTAGGTAAACCGAAATAAATTGTTACATCATAAGATGGGCCTGTTTGTCATTTTAAAATTACTATATATTGTACAAAATATTGAATTCACTCTAGTATTTCCCTGCCATGCACTTTGATTGTATATTTTAGTTTTATAAGAAATTTTCAAAAAGTGTACTATTTTACTTTGCCATCAGCAGTGTTTAAAGGCTTTGGTTGCTTTATATACTTACCTTTATATTGTCAGCTTTCTTTTCTTAGCCTTTCATTGTTCCTCATTGTGACTAATGAGCATTTTAAAAATGTGTTTATTGGCACATGAAGGATCTGGTCCAGTGTTTCATCATTTTTAGTGTTTAAGTTGTAGGTCCTTATAGTTGGGAAATACTTTCTCCCAGACCAGAAATTACTGGTTCATTTTTTTTCTTTTTTGATTTTAAGATTTATTTTTATTTTATAGGGGTGAATGTGTTACCTATATGTATGTTTGTATAGCATGTGCATGCTTGAATTCTGTGGCAGCGAGACGAGGACATTGTTTCCCCTGAAACTGGAGTTATAGGCAATTGTGGCTTGCCAAGTGAACTAAAAACTAAACCCAGTTTCTGCAACAGCAGGAAATATTCTTAACTACTCTCCAGCCCTATTATTTTCTTAATAGTATCTTTTGATAAGTAAAACTTTTTAGGTTGATGAAGTTTATTAGTATTAATTCTGTTATGATTCTTTTTTATTTTAAGAAAACTTTGTCTATGTCTTAAAATACTTTCTTTTTCTTTGTTCTACAAACTTTATGAATTTACATATAGGTCAACAATCTGTCTAAAACTAATAAATGTATGTGATATGGGGTATTAGTACATATCCACTGTTTCCTGTGTAATTACCCAGTCATTTTAATACTCTTGTAAACACTTTTGCTCATTCGATTGTTTGGCTTCATGGTAGTGAATGTGTTCTGTGGATGTATCCCATGTTATATATATACATACATACACCTTGGTGTCTTAGTTATTGTGACTTTAGAATGAGAAGTGAATATTGACCGTATATCTTCTCCAGCTCTGGTTGTTTTTCAAGATATATGTTTTTTCTTATTTTGAGAGGGAATATTTTACAGTCAGTTTAATCAGTTTCTGTACAAATATCTGGAAGAATTTTGAGTGGAATTGTGTTGATGCCCACCTGAGTTTATAGAGAATATCATAGTGACCCTGGGCCTTTTAACCCACAAACATGGTCTGTCCCCTCACTCCCTTCTTCCATCTCTCCTCAGCCTCAGCCCTTCTTCACCAGTTGGTTGCGTGTCTTCTGTTACACTTACTTATAGGTATTTTTTTAACTATACAAATAAAACCTTTCCTTTATATTGCTGTTTGCCAATTAGTTGTTACGGTATGCACAGTTAATGTTTGGGTGTCAATCCTGTATCCTGTGACCTTGGTAATATCAGTTATGAGTTCTGCTTCCTAGAATCTCTGGGAACTGTGAACAGTAATGTCTCCTGTATGCAGTGATATTTTTTTCCTTTTAGATTTTTATGCCCTTCATTTCTGTTTCTTTCCTTTTGCTCTGGTGAGGCCCTTAAGTGCTATAGTGAATGCAAAACAGAAATCTTGAGAGTCAGTATTTTTTTTGTTCCCAGTTGTAAAGAAAACAGCATAATATAAATATAATATTATAAACCATAGATTGTTTCCAGAGATGCCCTATAGATCAAAATAGTTCTTGTCTATCCGAGTTCAGTGAGAAAGTTTTAGAACTCTAAGGTGATTCTAAATGTTGGTCTGTCTGTTGATATGAACATGGCTTTCTCCTTTATTCTTGAGTCTTAATGTTTCAGTTCATTTAATAATGACTTTTCATGTTGTACATATTACTGGACTTGGTAAAGCAAGACTCAGAAGGTTGAGGCAAGAGAATTACAGTGAGTTGAAGGTCAATCTGAGCTATAATATAAAAAAATCTATAGAACACACATTACCTTATTTAAAGTCTTACTATAAAGCCATAAACAAAATATCATGGTATCAGCACAAAGACATATTTATCCAGCAGTGAAACAGAAGAGAGAACAATGACTGTGAAATTTATTTTATCCTTATTTAAAGATAACTGAGGTAAAAAGGCTTACTGGTAAAGATACTTGTCTCACAAACTTGGTGACCCGAGTTCAATCCCTGGAGTCCACATAAAAGTGAACAGAGAGGACCAGCTCCACAAAGTTGACCTCTCTTTGCTGTCTTTCAATTTCTGGCCTTTTTTTATTAGTTGTTGTTACATGTGTGGGAAAATGCTCTTGTACACTGTAAAGATTTGTTACTCATATTGGTTTAATAAAACACTGATTCACAAGTAGCTAGACTAGAAGTAGAGTTGGGACTACCAGACTAGAAGAATTCTGGGAAGAAGAAAGGCAGAGCGGCAGTCATCAGCCAGACACAGAAAAAGCAAGATGAGAATGCTGGACTGAGCAAAAGTACCATGTGGCTAAACGTAGATAAGAATTATGAGTTAATTTAAGTGTAAGAGCTAGATAGTAATATGCTTGAGCTATTGGCCTAGCAGTTATTATAATGTTAAGCTTTTGAGTCAATTATTTGGGAAATGGCCAGTGGATATTTGAAAATTTCTGGCTGGAACAGAAACTACAACTACACACATGTATCTAAGTATATACATAAGCATTCTTGAATATAACCTGCTCAGTCTGTATAATGTACTTGTATGTATGTTTTCAGGACTGACCATTTGGCATTAGATAACCAGTTGCTATCCTTGTCCCTACAGAAAACTGTTTCTCCCGCTTTCAGCATTCCTTAGTTGCCTATAGTTCTTTGTGTATGGTGGTCTGTTCCCCATTCACATGTCTGTTGTTGTCTGTGTTCAGCTCACATTTAGACAGTCATGTTGGTGAGACTGTATGGGCATAGCTTCTGAAGTTATTAGGAGAAAGTCTCACAGCACACTTCTGTTCCTGCAATGTTTCCTGAGTCTTAGGTATGGGAGTTATTTTGTAGATGTATATCTGTTGTAGAAGATTTCCCAGCCCATTTGGGCCTGAGGTTCGGACCTAGCCCACAGCTGCTTTTGTCCCCCAAAGAAATGAATCAGACACTTATATTAATTTCATACTGTTTGGCCCATGTCTCAAGCATATTACCAGCTAGCTCTTTCATCTTTATTCAACCCATTTCTATAATCTAAGTGCCACGTGTCCAGACCCGCGGCTCACCTGGATTCGTTACATGTTTCTTCTTGGGATCCAGTAGCAACTGGCTAACTCTACCCTCCTTCTATCTGCCTGTCCTATGATCCTCCACCGACTTCTACAGTGCTCCACATAGACTAAAACAGCTCCTTTATTTACAGCATACAGAGAACATTCCACCACACTTCCTCTTTTCTATCTAATCAAAAAGGAAGGTTTCAGTTTCCATATAGCAAAATTACAACAGAACAGCTCTCAAGCAAGAATTACAGTCACAATATCCAGTCTATTTGTATTCACAAAATTAAAGAGAATATTCTATTATCTACCTTATTATTGTGAGTCTAAAGTTTCATATCTAATATACCTTTTAAACTAAAAAGAACTATACCTATAATTATTAAACCTTCAACCACATCAAAGACCACAGAAGGATATAATATTATCCAATATTATAAACAATAAACAAGAAGTGCAAGCAACTTCCAAAGTCTAGAAAATGACAGAGATGACACCTATCTGTCTGGACAGTCACCCAAAGTTTCTTTGTAATGTTGGGGCACCATCTTCAGTCTTTATGGCTCAAAGTCTCTGGCATACCTTTCAGTGATGCAGGAAATCTGACACAGTCCATCAGTTGCTTCTTCTTGTGTCCAGAAGGATGCCTGGCAATTTTTTCTGCAAAGCAGAAACCTGAAGGACCATCTCGGCTTGTTCTGCCAAAGTTGAGAGGTCACTTTCCTATGGAACCTGCATGTCCAGTTTATACAGCATACTGTCAAGCAGTCAATACCAGAACAGTTTCTTGTCCAGTGGCTAACTGTTGCCACAAAGTAAATTCCACATGAAGTTTCTTCAGTGCCCACCATTTTCCTGAAATACATTGGTGCTGCCAGGAGCAGAACTGTCTCACTGTCCAGAAAAGTCTAAGTTCTTAAAATAAATGCCATATTCTGCATGTCTTCAAGTGTTTGAAGACTACCTATTTAATTGAAATATATCTTTGTATATCTACAAAAACCTAACTAACATGACTATAAGTTTGGTTATCATAGATGACTACTAATCTGCATTTCTCAATTACACATTACAATTTTAAATTAGTTACATCAGCATCATACCTTAATCAAGAGTAGAAAAATACATATAGCATAACAAAATTGACCTTAAGTTTATATCAATAAGCCAAAATACACATATCTTTTCTAATCATTCCTATATCATATTCTCCCCCCTCTTTTTTTGGAAGATATTGACTGTGACCATTAACCATTTATAATGAAAACAAGCATTAATAAGCAATATTTCTGAGAAATTGGACGTAGCTTTCTTTTACTACTTCCTGCTGACAAAGGACTATGGCATTCTCATGGGGTCTTGAGGCTGGATCACCTCAACTGGCATCTTGGAAGCTGAGAATGTTCATGTGGCCTTGGCAAATGAAATCAAATTTGCCTGGAACCAATCCACAGGTTTTGATCTTCTGTGGATACAAAAACAGAAACTCTTTTTCCCAAGCAACATATTCTTATAAACATATTTCAAAGTCAAGATATCTTTAAAGTATATGTATTTGTTTAACTTAGCAGCCTTTTTAAGGGCTTTCTTTATCCCCTTTTTCTTCTCTCTGAAGCCTATGCGTATTTTACACATATTGTACCCCGTTTAGAGGTTTTGTGAGTCTAAATTTGTTTTATTGAGAATCCTTAATCATTTTCTAACCCAAAGAGCTTTTAAAATGTCCACATCACTTTAATTGCTGACTCTGCCCCTTTGGGTGGCATTTCAGTATGGTGGAGGAGCCTGCTGCATCTCTCTTGCTGCCAGCAAACAGAGCGGATTCAGGAAATGCTGCTACCAGAAAAACTGTTTTTGACTCTGTTTCCTTTCTGTTCAGTATAAGCAGAAACCTTAAATGAATAACACTTATGCCAAGCCTTCCATGAAACCTATGGGTTTAAGCTGTATGCCACAGAGGCACCATTTTTAAATTCTCGTCTGAACACCACATCGTCTATGTACCACAAATCAATTCAAATATGCAATTCAGAAAACCACTTTTGTCTCTGTTTCAGTGATCTAGAACACTTATTAAGCTTTTTAAACTTTCTTAGGCTTTATGCGGGTGTTCAGCCCACGTTGGGACACCATCTGTCACGAAACTTATCAGGCTGCTATATTTATATATTAAGGTAATGTTTATTATTCCAAAGCCACTTAGGGTTCAGAGGCGAAAAGGGAGAAACAGCGCACAGGAGCGGTCCAAACTGAGAGGTCCTTCCTTACCACACCACAGGTCAAAAAATGGCCTGGCTCTCTCCTCATCCTGGGCTCTTTCCAGTTGACCACACCCTGCCCGGCTCAGGTTCCTTGAAGTCATCAGAGTTTACCTGGGTAGCTTCTGGTTTCCTGCTACATATATCTATTGGGACTCCCTAACTCTCCCCAAATAACTCTTCCCCAATTATTATTATTAAATAATAATTAAATTATTAATTAACTTTTATTAATAATCATAGACTTTTTAAAAAAATTACTCCAGCAGTTAACATAATGAAACTGACTTAAGATAAATGTAACTTTTGATACTATAAGAAGAAAATCAATAGCTTTGATTTTTGGAGTTTATTTGCTTATTTTGTTGTTGATTTTGAGAAGCCTAGGCTGACCTTGAACCCATTTTCTCCCTGTCTTACCTTCCTGAGTATACACACACACACACACACACACACACACACACACACACACACGCACGCACACACACTCCGTAAAATTAATTATCTTGAGTTTGCCCTCCCAAACTTAAAAATTCTGTTGTGATTCCTTTGGTAGTAATATGTAATATACATTATGTATATCTTACAGACATATTTGTGATCATATCTTTTTTTGCTAACTTCCCTATATATTATGATTTTCTTCCTCAGAACAGTCTCTTATTTTACTTAGGGATGGTCTGCTATTGAAGTTACTAGGAAGCATAACTGCAGCTACTGTTCATTGATTTCTCCCAGGCTGGAAGCTGTGTTGAGCTCATGACTGCACTGATCTGTTAGGACACCACTTTTGTACATAACTCCCTCTTATACGAAAAAAAAAATTAGTGGTTAAGTCACTCTTCACGTTTTAATATGTGGCGCTTGGTTTTATAATTATCCTTCATTCAAGTTTTTGTAAAACATATACTGTCATTAAAAAAAAAAGCTTACATAAGAAAGTATGATATATCTGTAGAGGATATCTTTGTGCAGAAATCATTTCTGCATTTCAGGTGTCTGAGCATCCCTCCCTCTGCCAGTTCTTCATACATTTAATTCTTCTTCATTAAATGAGTGTTTCAAAGTGAGAGTGGTTGTCTAGCAAACACACAGAGAAGAACTATGCACAGAAAGCTAGGCTGACCATAGGTTCCCTGAAGAGCTGAGACAGATCAGCAGGAGTGTAGATGCCTTTCTGCAGGAATGCAGCCCTGCAGTTGAGCCAGCTTCAGGATGTGGTTGCTACTCAGTGGAAATACCCTGGTATAGAGCAAATGAAAAAGTATTGTGTTCTTGGTGCCCTTAAACAGTGAGTCATGATTTTAAGATTGCATTAGGTAACTTTCCTGCCTCCTTCATGAAAGGATACCTGGTGAGGGCTTCATTGTCAAGGGAGAGGTCCTGGCAAGGTTGTATGGCCAAGGAGTGTAATCACACCAGCAGTTTGTAAGACACAAGGAAGGAAGTACTATGAGAGTGTCTGTAACATTTCACCTCATCTCAGGCAAACTTTCTGTGGCTTCTAATTGCTGAGAATTTGAAACAATGCTGATGGTTTGTAGAGAGCTCTCCTTGGCTTGTTCTTTGTACCTGACCTCCTCAAGAGGTCTCTGGTTCTGTAGGGGAAGGGAAACTGCCTCCTCAAATGGCCCAAGATCTAAGATGCTGCTCATTTCTGCCTCTGTTGCATGGCTTGGTAATGGCAGAGATCATTTGCCTTGGTCCTTAGATTCTATTATCTGTTGTTCTGTTTCTCTTGTGCATTCTTTTACTCTGGTTGAGAGTAGAGTATCTAAGAAGTCCTCAGAGTTTGTGAAAAGCAGTATCTGTGATTATGTTCTGTGGTGGAATGTTCTCTGTAGGCTGTAAATAAAGGAGCTGTTTTGACCTATGTGGAGCACCGTAGAAGTGGGTGAAGAATCAGAGGGCAGACAGGTAGAAGGAGGGTGGAGTTAGTCAGTCTCCATCCGACCCCCGAGAAGAACAGACATGTAAGAAATCCATGTGAGCCATGGGCTGGGTCACGTGGTGGGTAGATTAGTAGAAATGGGTTGATTTAAGATGAAAGAGCTAGCTAGTAATGTGCCTAAGACATAGGCCAAATAGTATTAAGTTAATATAAGTGTCTGATTCATTTCTTTGGGGGACAAAAGCCGCTGTGGACCAGGTCCGAACCCTCCAGGTCCAAACGGGCCCGGGAAACCTTTTACAACAATGTTCTTTGCTTTTCCTTTCTAAGTTCAAGGGTTAGGTAGTGTTGGTGTCCCTGCGACTCTCAGCAACAAGCCAGCAAGTCTTTCCCTGGCTTCTTGCATTTTGTACTAAGACTCCAGGAATCCTGAACACCTAAAACAGAAACGGAGAAGACAGAGGATAGGAAAGGTGGAAGGAGACAAGGAAGAGGTTGACTAATAAAAGCTGAAGAGAGGTTGGTAGGCTATATAATATCAGAACATGTACCTTTAAATGAACTTTTTGTTTGTCAGGTACACTGATTTTTGCAGAGAATTTTTTTCAGACATGGTGCAAGAAAAATGAGAGATATGAACCTGGGGTATGAAATAACTGCATGTATGCCTAATTATTTAGCGAAAAACTGGAAATCTGGGGAACAGCAAGCAAATCTTCTCTGGGTCAGAATTTAGAGGTTCCTCTCATTCTTGTTTGTATAAATCTATTTTCCATTTTCCGATAAAACAGACCTGGCTGGTGTGATGTGTTGGTGGTGGTTAGGAAGAGGTGGCCTTCACATGGCACCTGATATCTTCTCTGGGTAACTCACAGGAAGAGTAGCAGACAGAAGCTTTTTTTCCTTTGTGTTTTTTTCTTCTTTGTTTTCCTGTGCCCAGCTACCTTACCTTGACAATTGACATAGAGAAGATAGCCATCATAATTTGGAGAGGAGTGTGCTTAGTCTTTGCCTCTTCTGTCTAATGAGTCTCTGTAAAAAATATATCAAAAGAAATTCGGATCTCAGAGTCCTCACATTTCAAAGGGGGGTGTAGGTATGACAAAAACTGCTGATTCATTAGGAATACTTTGTAATTCTAGCACAGCAGCTGCTTCTGATTAGAATAAACTCCTGCTCTTTTGTGCCCTGTCCCTTAAATTTTGGCTTAAAACTTCCTCTTGCTTCCCTTTTCTCTGTCCCGCTTTTGCCCCTTGATTTTGGTGCTTTATCCTTCTTGGCGTTCATGCGATTTGAACAGCCTCCTGTACCCATGCCACATCTTTAAAAAACGGCCTTTTTAAAAGATCACAAACACTAACAAAACTCTTGTGATAATGCTTTATGTTTGCATTCACAGTGGCAGTGGAGTATATTATACAGCAGTAAAGAAAAAAGTTGAGACATGTTGTAGTCATGAATTCTAAATGCAATAATTTAAAGTACAGAGAACAGTTTAGAAGTCACCATTGTTCATTATATGAAACCTCCATATTAGTGTATCATAGCATGCTGTTCTAATCACTTTTTTCCAAATACCAGCTTTTAAAAGACTCATACTATATTTTTTATATTAAAATTTTTATATAAAATCTGTAATCTGTAATTGAGTGCTTGGCAGAATAGGTAAATGAATGTAGCAATGTGCGTTCAAATATGTCTCTGGTCTAATGAGCTGATTGAAGTTCACAGGTGTAGGACTTGCCATTTTATTTCCTGATTGTATATTCTGGACCTAGACAAAAAGTGTTAAAAAAAACTAACAAAAAAAAAGAAAATTGTTCATAAAAATCAGATAGCCTTTTATGGAGATCATCATTGGTTTCAGGGTTCTGGTAGTCTTTATTTAGCTGTCCATCTATCTGTAAAGTAGATGATCTTCTGCTGTCCTCCTGTGTTTACACACACACATATACACATATACACATACACACATATGGACTGGAAATGTAGCTGAATGCTAGAGTGCCTAACATTTGCAAAGTCTGGGGCTCAGTCCCCAGTACTGCCCACCTACTCCTAGTAAAAGATAAGTATAAATAAATAAATATCAAATAAAGTTTTCCTAGGTGACCATTTCAAATTTTAGGATTTTTATATTTTTTTATTTTTATATGTATAGACTTTTTTCTGCCTGCATGCATATTTGTATACCACATGTTTGCAGTGTCTCCAGAGACCAGATAAAGAAGGCATCAGATCCCTAGATCTGAAGTTAGAGATGGTTATAAGCCACCATGTGGGTACTGGGAACTGAACCTCTGTCTCTAGAAAAGTAGTCAGTGCTATTAAATGCTGAGCCATCTCTCCAGCACCTTAATTTTACAATTACTACTTATCTTGGTGAGGTTGATAGCTGTCCATACAATGCACATGGAATGACATTGATAAGTGACATTTTGGGTGCCTATGCTACTTTCTTCATAGCATTTATCTCACTTGTGACACATGCTTCACCCATTTGCTCCAGGACCTCCATAAGACCCCACCACCAATGAATGGATAATGACCAAATGAGCCATTGAAGTCTAAGACCAACAGATCTGTCAGAGATGTTATCAAACTGTACAGAAAACAGAGATGAACAGACATCATTTGAAATCCTGTTTAGCATGAGACTGTTCAGGTTCAATACGGATGTAACTTTGAGCTTCAAGACAGTTCTGATTATTGAAGATCCTCCAGTTCTCCTAGACAAAGGAGCCTTTCTCCTTTTTTGGAGCCTTGCTTGGTGGGAGACAGAGTGGGAATTAATAGTGTTTGATAGCTTCCACTCACTTGGGACAGCTGTTTGTGGGCTTGTTTGGAGAGTTTCTTATATTCTCTGTGCTCACATTCTTTCTATAGAATGAGAGTCTAACAGTTTAGAGCAACTGACTATTTTCATATTTCTTGACTAAATCAGGCCACAAAAACTTGAATTCTGTTTTTTCTGATCAAGAAGCAAAAGTTGGACAGACCACCCATACTGTGGCCAGACCTCTAAGCTAAGAGAAAGCATGATACAGAGTTTTTATGCCTAGTATCGACAGGATGGCTTATTTCACACATACTGTTAATGTTAACATAGATGGTGAAGTTGTGGATGACCTACTATCCTAATGCATCAGTGCATTGAAAGCATTCTTATAATATCCTCTTATGTGGAGTAAATGACTGCCTGCACCAGGAATGTGATGAAAGGTTTGTCTGTTGGACTACGTGCTACCTTTAAAACTTGTTTTTCATTGTTAACAATAAATAGCAAAATGTAAACAAAGCAAAAAAAGTAAAATGAAACTATGGCTTAAAATACCACATTAGAAGCCAGATTAAAGTTATGTACTTTTTCAGAATGCCATGTTACTGGCATTTTGAAAAACGTCAAATTAAAGGACCAAGCAACAGATAAGAGGATGTAGGAACCAAGAGTAGGGTGAGGGTTGACCAGCATGGAACAGTTGAGCCTGCTAGAGTAGGCTGTTTTCTCTGTCCTGGTTGTCTTGTGACAGCTACACTCAATAGTGCTTTTGTCAGATGACTGGTTTTCTCCTTATATTAAAAAAGCAGTGGAGTTTTAAGAGGTAGCAATGGTGGGAGAAACAGGTGGAGAACAGACTATAGTGTGGATAGGGCATAAGAGAACATTCTGGGGTCCTGGACATGTATATTTTGATTGAGGGTGGTTCTTACACAGCCATATGCAGCTAACTCATTTAAGGACATGTAGAGACAACAGAGTTGAGTGTGCTCCATCATACATCTGTCCAAGATAGATTTTAAACAATAATTTTTAAAAAAGGTAAGCTTTAGAATTTAAGCCTTTGCTTCAATCTCTCATTGCCTGTTACTAGTGTGATGATGATCTTCTGCAAGTTATTTCTAACCTGGAGCCACAGACTCAGTCTTCCTTTGTCTACTACTGCTGAGAACAGCCATTTCACACAAAGGTGAGGGAGAGGCCATGCCTGAGATAGTCAGGTACCCCTCCTCCCTTCTCCTGAATATCCCCTCCTTTAAAGCTAGTCTTTCAATTAACTGGACCTTTTCTACTTGAGAGCCATAAAAGTTAAGCTGCAAGTGCGGGCGCGGGGTCGCGCTGAGCGGGCTTGGAGGCTGGCTGCGGTGCGATGACCACGCTCCGGGCCTTCACCTGCGACGACCTGTTCCGCTTCAACAACATTAACTTGGATCCACTTACAGAAACTTATGGGATTCCTTTTTATTTACAGTATCTTGCCCACTGGCCAGAGTATTTCATCGTTGCAGAGGCACCTGGCGGAGAGCTAATGGGTTTATATTATGGGCAAAGCAGAAGGTTCAGTAGCTAGAGAAGAATGGCATGGCCACGTCACGGCTCTGTCTGTCGCCCCTGAATTCCGCCATCTTGGCTTGGCTGCTAAACTTATGGAGTTACTAGAAGAGATTTCAGAAAGAAAAGGTGGATTTTTTGTTGATCTCTTCGTAAGAGTGTCCAATCAAGTTGCAGTCAACATGTACAAGCAGTTGGGTTATAGCGTCTACAGGACAGTCATAGAATACTATTCAGCCAGCAATGGGGAACCTGACGAGGATGCCTATGATATGAGAAAAGCACTTTCCAGAGACACTGAGAAGAAATCCATCATACCATTACTTCATCCTGTGAGGCCCGAGGACATTGAATAACCATAGGCAGTGGTTCTTAGGCAGGTGTTCCAGACAAGTTTGTGGACATATTATTTTCATAGGATCATCTTGGAGCTCTATTAGGAGGAAAGTAATCATTTAGGTCTTAAAGACTTCATGAAAATACAGGCTATAAACTTACTTCAAATCTCATCGTTCCAATGAGCAATAGCATACATGTTCAAACTGTTTGCCATAGTAAAATTCAATCAAAGCAGCTAAGTCAGGACACGTTCCACTGTCATGGCTGACAGTCTAGTACATGCCAAGGAAAGATTCCCTCCATCCTCCTCCTAAATTCTGTGCCTGAGAACCACTGCTGCACATATATAAATATATAAATATATATATTATTTTGTATTGAACTGTTAACTGAAGCTTTAAAAGCATATATGAAATGTATAAATCTGAAATGTATAGTAAAATGCATTGTTGACTATGAATGTCTTCTGAAGTTTATTGTCTTTTAATCAGGATTATGGAGAGTTGTTAAGGATATGGTGCCTCTTTGTTTTGACTTTTATATAAAACATTTTTAATGCAAAAAAAAAAAAGTTAAGCTGCACCATGTGAAATGTAAAAGTGCTAACATCCATATGTGTCTTTAATGCTAGCTCTTAGGGTCTTATCTTTCACATCACCCTAGTATGCTAAATCCTCCAGAGTTGGGTCTTAGCTAATTATTTAGCTAAGTATTATCTATGGTATTTCTTCATTTAGGGAAGCACAACAAATATTTGTAACATTAGCTTATACAGAGATAGTCAGTCATTCCCTAATTCTGGTAGTATATGTGTGCATTGCAAATTAGGCCTCCAAATATAGCAGGGAAAAGTAGATTCTCACCCCTTTTGGTTTTTTCTTTCTTCTCCCCACTCCCCAAGAAGAGTGCCCCCCCCAGCAGACAGCTCTACCAACCATACAGAAAGTCACTGAGAAGCTTAGTTAACCACTTCTGTCATAAAGCTACAATTGGTAGAAGCTATATAGGGAAAGAGCTTAAATATGAGCAATTAGAGATCAGTTACCATTTCATCTGAGGACTCATCTGGGAACTGGGCCATCACAGGAGTGAAGATATGTAATAGATCAAGAAAACAGGCTGACATTCTACTCCCTTTTGGACTGCATCCCCAACTCTAGCAAGAACACCAGAAGTTAGAAGCCTGGGAGGGCTTGTTTTAAAGAGATGTTTTTTTATTAATATAGTAATTAATAAAAAGTTTGTTTATTGGTATTAAATATTGAACCCAGGGCCTCTACCACTGAGCTTCACCACCAACCAAAAAGTGATATCATTTATTTATATTTATTGTGGGACACTGAGAGAATATGAAAAAAAAATTTACAGCTTGCTTTTATATCTAAATATATTATAAACATTTTGTGTGCTAAATACTTTGCTAGACATAGAAATATCATAACTCATTGTAGTCATTTTTATTGTTCACTTGGGATGTTTCCAATTGTGATTAGCATGGTGTCAAAGTCCCAGGAGAGTAACTAATGGCAATATGGTACCCCACGTCTGATCATCATGTCCTAGATTCCTTGCTCCTAGGTTTGTTCAGGTCTGAGTTCTTCACTGCTGACAGGTACACTCAGCTTCACGGAGTGGCTATTGTTGGTTATGGTACAGAATACGTGGCTTCCTTCCTTTGGGTTGGTCCACCCATTGCTGTTTACATTTCCCCAGGTATCGTACTTTTGCCTCTCTCAGGACATTGCTAATTCTACCATAGTTTTACATGCAAAAACTTATCCTTAGTGGCCATTGAGCTCTCTGCTCAGGAATCTGAATTATGTTAGGAAATGAATAAAAGATTGCTGCCTGATAATGATTGTTCCATATTGACAACAGGTTAGAAAAAGTAAAAGAGTAAGTGTAAAGTGTCCAGAGAGCACTCAACTATACTGTTCCCTTGGAGAATGAGTACTTGCTGGAACAGCAACTCATACAGACTTGGGGTTTACCCTGAACTTTGAGCTCATGTGATTTCAACAACTTATCTAGTACCTAGCCTTTCTGTTTTCCAGTTTTCTAAACCATTTTTTGGTATCTACTTGAATCACTAAGAATCAATAAGCAAATCCCTAAATAAATAGAAGTCCTTATGTATATTTTTACCTCTTTGGTGTATAAGGTGCTTGGAGTTAGGTAGATATTGACTTCATAGTTGGACAGATTATGTTCTCTTCTTGAGGGTTACTGTGCTTGAATGGAGAATTCTTCTTTCCTCTGCCCAGTGCAGGAATGCTTCAGAGTTAGTTTGAGGTGGGGGTTTTCTTCTGAATAGCACAGTCTAATGGATGAGACAGATTGCTGTGACTGAGAGAGGCAAGAACAGGAAGATTACTAGGTTTACATAAACTCTTCCTTAACCTTCCCTCAAAACTTTGAATGTTATTTTCAAAAACACCTAGGACAACTTTCTTAGTGAGAGAGCCAAGGAGTCACTAGAAGTAACTTGAGAGCAGACTAGCTTCCTTTCTGTCTTTGTTGCCTACTCTCTTTGCACAGGTCTGCCTTTCACCCAAAGGAGGCTTTGAATGTCAGGGGTCCGGAGCAATCTCTGATCTTATCACTTATTTTAATGTTTCCTTCACAGGGTCACTCTTAAATGTGATGCTCTGGGAAGTCTCACCCCAGAGTACTTACTTCCCTTCCTTTATTTAACCTCTGACCTATGAAAACAAGAGTTAATCAAGAGTTCTAAGGTAGCTAAGAGGAAGGGGAAGTGTTTGGTTACAAATTAAATATGAACAAGTCATAAGTCATAAATTCCCAGTAGTGCTACCAGTTGTGCATCTCAAGTTGCATATAGCCCCAAGTGTTTGAGTTATAAATTTAAGTTCAGAGCCCTCTGATTACTTACAGGTAGGTGTTTTCTTTTGGCTCCAAACTCTTTGCCGCCTAAAGTGTTAGTTTTATTGGACCAGCTATCTTCATGCCTCATGTTCTTGCCTCATGTCTGCCTCTTCTTCCCCACTTTGCCTGCCTGCTGTTGTTGATTGGTGTGATGTTCTATGAATTGAGACAGAACTATTTCCCTGAAAGAAGCTGAGCATATGGAAAAAGTCACCAAGGAAAGGCACTGAAGCCTTGAATGTAAATAGCTTTAAGAGAAGCTAGACACTTTTATAGAAAGATTTGCGATGGAATGAGAAATCAAGCAAGGATGTGGGTGCTGATGAGCTAAATGAGTGCTGTTCATAGAAATCAGGTGTTTTGTTTAATCCAGTGCTTCCTTAATGGTCACCACAAGTATTCACATAGAACTTCAGGCTTCATACTTTGAATTTAAGAAAACTACACAGCCCAAATACCTGTGCTATAATCTATGGTCTTTCTAGTAAGTTCTTTTAAATGTACATTTAGGTCTCAACATGAGGTAATGGAAATTTGAAATACAGACCATCCACCACCCTACATTTGCTTGAAGCATCTTAAATTGAGCTGTTTATATTTGTGTTTATATTTGTGTTTCCAATATAATTTGTATTCTAATTCCTAAAGCAAGGAAGAGTGGACATACGACTGGTGTCCCTGGAGCTGGCAAAGTAAGAAAACATGCTGGATTGTTGGGAGGCAGCCAGAGTTTGATTGCTCAGGGTCCTTTATAGTTTAGGGACTTTGGAGGCAAGCTTTGATTGTATCAGAGTGTTACAGTGAGAACCGTAAGGTAAGAATTCTGTGTCTCACCTCAGGTTCAATTATTTTTGTACAGCTGTTACTTACTTGCATGGAGCAAATAGGACTGAGAACAAAGACTAGACTAATTTTGTGCTTTAGTAGCCATGCCATCATAGGGAGGTTATTTACTCTGAGACTCAGTTTTAGTGTAGGAAGAAGTTTCTGATCTGGCCTAACCTGAAGATTTGGACCAGGAGTCCCAAATAATCACACAAAGTCTTACATTAATTACATGCTGGTTGGCCTATGGCTCAGGCATATTACTTGCTAACTCTTACTCTTAAACTAACCCATGATTAGCCACATGGCTCAGTACCTTTTCTCAGAGCAGCATTCTCATCCTGCTTCCTCTTTGTCTCCCTGGCATCTCTGCCCTGCTCTTTCTCTTCCCAGAGTTTTCTTAGTGTGGTAGCCCTGCCCATACTTCTTGTCTGCCTTCTGGCCAATCAGCGTTTTATTAAACCAGTAGGAGGGAACAAGTATTTACAGTGTACAAGAGCTTAATTCCACAGCATTTTATCATCTAGAAAATGGGACGATACTCATACAGCTACTACAACAAGTACTATATGAAGGTACCTAGTACTTGATAAGTGATTCCTCTTCCCTTACCCATTATCATTTACTTCTAAAATGATGCCAGGTAGTGTCTCCATGGGATAGTTAGTTTTCTTCTTTTTTTCTTTACTACTGAAAATAGGACAGGACATTTTATGGAACTGTTTCTGGCCTTTGTCTTTTTTTTCTGTATTTTATTTTAATAACATATCCCTAGTGAAACCTTTGATGAGGTGGACCTGGCTTAGAACCTCACTGGACCATTATATTATATTATGGTTGTAATTCCAGACATGAAGTCAGATCATCTGAATGGGGAAGCTTGCAGGTGTGTGAGTACAGGAGTGGGCTACCCTATAAACTCCTGGGAGCATGATGAAAGGCCTATGTGCTCACCCTCTCTGGACTCAGTGGAAAATACTGAGAATTACAGCTCACTATCAGCACAAGTGATATTTTTCTAAAGGTCTCCCAATAGCAGCATTTCACCAGTGATATAACAGCACAGTGCCCCATGCTTTCCTCCAGAGCAGTCTCTCTCAGTCACAGTCATGTTCCCACAGAAAAGAAGACAGCAAATATTCCCTTTAAAGTAGCAATTACTGAGCACCTATCAAGAAAGAAAGGAGCCTTGTTTTCAAAATCAGATCTAAGTGTACATTCCAGCAGGTCTGTATAAGCACAGGTGTTTCACAGGAAGGGTGTCTGTGCACGTGTGTGTGTGCATGTGTGTGTGTGTGTGTGTGTGTGTGTGTGTGTGTGCACGGTCACTTCATAATACAAATTAATATTTGCACTCATTTAACACATACAATATGTTTTCCTGTGTATATGTAATAGCTATTACAATGGGATGTAAATTATGGGCATAAGTCAGAGATTATTGAACTTACTTGGATACTATAATCAATTTACAATTCAGGATTAACAGCTGTGAGCAAAGCAGAAGGATGAGGCTGGGTAGGATTGGCTTTGATGTCCCAAAGGGTGTGTGTGTTTCTTTTACTTTGACTTTTGGTCTCATTAGCAGAAAAAGTGCAGCAATAGCAGGGTAAAGGAAGGTAGTGCTGCCCTAGCCATATCTAGGGGTCTCTACTCTGTATGTAGCTATCTATGTAGTAGCTTCCAAACATCATTTGAAAGTAAGCATCACATCCCCATGTCACAAATGAGAAAGGAAGAGCATGCTTGGGCCATAGCTGGTGAGTTTCCTGCTGTGCAGTGAGACCTTTGCTCTCCCTGTGCTATCTCTTTATCACTATCGTGACCCAGTACTGCAACATCCTCTGCTGGTGTGAGTTGTTTACATTGTGAGCTATTGAGATGCCAGGACCATAGGCATGTACCAGAAATCATGTCCTATAACATGTGATGCTGTGCTGGCAACTTCACTGCCATTTCAAACTCCACAAAGCTCTTCACTGAAGCTAAAGCATTTAGCTCAGGAAGAAGCTATGCTTTTTTCCTGGAGAGGAGTATGCACAGCTCAGGCACTAAGGCTTGAGTCAGAGAGCCAGCACCCATGGCTGGTTTCTGTTGTGCCTAAAGGTGACAGTATTTTAGCACTGTGTATAATGGGGAAGGAAGTATGTCTTATGGAAGACTGCTATATGGAGCCTAGGTATTTTCCTTCCCCACCCACCGACAGTCAGGAAGAAGGGGAAAGGATGAGTGTAGAAATGGATGAGAGTACTCCTTTCAGAGCTTTTCTCTGTAGGACATTTGGAGAAAAGAGCAGAAGATATATGGATTAATGATGGAACAGGCCTGAAGCAGAAACACTGCCTGCTACATGATGTTTTTAAGGGCTCATCTGCACTTGGATTCCATTGAAGACAAGAAGAGTAACCGACAGACTGACTGGTGTTGGAAGTTGGGGAAGGGGCAAGAAGGCTTTTGTGGCTATTGCTTTGGTCCACTTTTAGCATTTGTGCCAATGTTTTATTTGTCAGATTCCAAGAGGATGTTGACATTTTTAGATTTTAATACTGGGTTATTTTCCTAACCAAAATGTTGCCTGCTAAGTTGGGGTCTCTTAGCCTATGGTGCCAGTGGTGGTCCTGGCCTTTGTAGTGACTACAGCAATGATTACTCTCTGTCACAGGAAGCTGTGACTTATGGAATGTCTAGCATGGCCAAGCACACACCAAGAGTTGAACAGTCACTGTTTAGCAAGTTGACATTAATAGAGAAGTGTGAAAGACAAGCTTGTAGAATCAACTCTGGGTAATTTTCATGAGGAGAAGCCCAAGACATCCTGATGTTCTTAGATTCAATTGCACCTGTTTTAACAGACACCAAAAGTGCATAGTAAAAATGGGGTAAAGTTTAGAGTTTTATCTAGGAAGGGTAAATCTAAGAGTTTGAGAATAAACTTATTATAATTCATGATTCAGATGGGTTTCTGAAGGAAGGGGTTGTGTCTTGATAACAACATAACCAGAGAAGAAGTCCTTTTTTCCCCCTTAAAGTATTTGAGAACTTTAGTTTCCCAAAGGCTTCTCTAGTCCTTTGATATTGAAATCATTTCCTTTTGATGTCCCTGTTGTGTCACCATGCTTGTTTTTATCACGTTTCTCTTGACTGTTTGTTGTCTGGACTGGTGCTGCCAGGTTTTCATTTGACAGTACTGAGCAAGTGTCCAGGGTATCTAAAGTGGCTCTTGAGATTCTGCATCCTGTGTGTGGGTTATGACTTACTCCATAGACAGCTGATATTACCCCACTGTCAGTTACACTGACAGACACTAGCAGAGGATCAAGGGTAGTTGCTAAGTCCCATAAGAAGGACAGAGTGGTAACTTCAGTTTGAGGCAGCCACATCTTGGTGAATATTTTCTTTTTGCTATGGTTCTGCTTTCTGACTCACTCTGCTTGTCTTAGGATATGAGGTCTCCTGTAGTATGCGTAAAGAACCCCTGAGTAGAATACCAGGGCTCAAAAACAAACAAACAAACAAAAACCAAAAAACCTTCCCACAGCCAAGAGCATCAAGAAAGGCCCAGGAGTGGGGTCTAAGCTCTGGACTGGGCACTTCCCGTTATATGTCGGGTGCATAAGTTGGGAACTGGCTCTTAAACTAGCTGAATGTTGAGGTCACATGTATACACACTCATGCACATGTACAGTTATTAACAGCAACAGCTTTTGAAAACCTGAAAGCAAAAAGTAATTCAAGTCCAAATATGAAATGAATTTCACTGTTTCTGGCCAAGCTCACCTGTATCGCACTGCACATGCATCATACCACCCAGCAGTGGTACAAGAAGCACCTCAGCTCAGATTCAGAACTATTTTGTCATGAACTGCAGAGTTTTCACTGTCTACACAAACTTTTCTGCTTTTATAGAAAGCAGTTATAACTTAGTTATGGAAATAAGATACTTTTAATATTTTTCTACCATCAATAAATATCAAACTAGCATATTATTTAGCATTAGAATATTTGATTTTAAAAATTGTTTAAGCTGCTGCTACTTTGTACTGAATATTTGTGTGACGCAGCAGTCTCCACATTGATGATCATAAAGTAAAAATATCGATCACTGCATAGCAAGACCCAGTCTCAAACAAAGACATAAAAAGTATAAACTCTGAAAAACATTAATGATGCTCTATTTGTGGTATCAAATATTTAGTCGAGATTTAATTTTTCATGTGAGCAAGCACAACCACCTAATTGTTTAGTAAATGGTAAAATTACATGTTTACTAAAGAATAGTTAAAGATGAATTTGTTTATGACTTATTCTTGCTAAATGTTTGGTTTGCACACCTATTTAAAATACTGTCTATTTTTACCTGTGCCAGGTGAAAATTTCTCAGGCAAAGATTAGCTGTCAGTATGAGTGCTTAGGAAACTTAGAGCAATGTAGTTGGTTACTTCCTATAAAAATATTTATTTTTATTATTTTAAAATTATGTGTAGGTGTGTTTCTGTGTATGTGTATATCTACATGTGAATGCAGGTATCCACAGAGCCCAGGAGTGGGTGTTGGGTCCTTTGGAGCTAGAGTTGTGAGCCATGCAACTTGGCTGCTGATAACTGAACTCATGTTCTCTGGAAGAGCAGCCGGTGTTCCTAACTTTCTCTCCAGCTCTGGTTGCTTCTTTTGTTAAGGAAGTCCCAAGTCTTTGAGAGACAGTTCTCAAGTTGCCATGGCAGCAAGTATTAAAACTGAATTCATGCGAGGATGTTGGACTCCTGCTTTCTTGGCATGAGCCACACTATCCTGTTATTTTGGAATGTGAGAATTTGGGATTGCATTTCATCTTATTGTATTATGTTTTAGATAGGATCTCATATAATGAGACTGGTCTTGAACTTGCTATGTAGCTGAGGCTGGCTTTGAACTCTTGATCTTTCTTTCTCTACTGGAATTACAGTTATGCACCACTACATCCTTGTTAGTTTTTTTGTTTGGTTTTTAAAAAAATATGAGGGCTGGAGAGGTAGCTCAGAGGTTAAGAGGGCTGCTCTTCCAGAGGACCTGACTTCAGTTCCCAGCAACCACATGGTGGGTCACAACCATCTGTGAGGACATCTAGTACCCGCTTCTGTACTGTATACATAATTAATAAATAAATAAATAAATAAATAAATAAATAAGCAAACAAACCATCTGTGATGACATCTAGTACCCGTTTCTATACTGTATACATAATAAATAAATAAATAAATAAACAAACCATCTGTGATGACATCTAGTACCCGCTTCTGTACTGTATACATAATAAATAAATAAATAAATAAATAAATAAATAAATAAATAAATAAATATTTTTTAAAAATAAAAAATATGGGAACTTTAAATACAAATTTCATATCACCTTAGCCAGAACATGCTTTGCCAAAATTCATGAACAGGAAGCAAGAGGAGAATTTCTCTCCCTGGTATTGCAGTCATGAGCACCTGAGAAATTCACCAGGGACAGTGGGGAGCTTCTGCTCCACCTCGCTGCCCTCAGTCTTCACTCACCTCCCCAGATGTTTGGTGTCCTGCTAGGCAGTTCTTACTTTGTTTTAGTCTCCTATATAATATGCCCCAAGTATTTACTTGATAAAATTTTACAATAATTCCTTTTATTATTTTCTTCTAAACTAGAGCCAGAATATTTTATTGATCTTTTTCAACTTTTAAGGATGACTGGATTATATTAACTAAGATTTTCCTCTCAAGAAAGCAAATCAGACACTATTTCTCATAGAGCTGAGTTTACTAAGAGAGAACCATCTGCTTTCTCCTGGTTTTAAATACTCATCACCATGTTACCTCTCTTTCATTGTCTCTTTGGGCCCTCCCCATCTCAGGTGCTCAGTAATCATGAAGCCCATTAGTTCAGTCCTCCAGAGTCCAGTCCTGCATGCCCTCTGGCCTTCACTATTGCCTTTGCTCCAGCCCTTGTTTTTGAGAGGTTCTTTTCTGTTTGTACTGATTATTGTACCACCACTTCCCTCTTTCCCTGCTCACCTTGTTCCACTTTATGCAGAACCTAGCTTGTGAGAGACAGAAAGTGGCTTGCACAGCTGCCAGCACTGTTCTCTGTGCTGTGTGCCTGTCTCTGGCCATGCTCATTACAGTGTACACTCCAGTTGGTGTGTTTATACTATTTATAATGGAGGAAGATTCTGCTTTGTATGTATTGTTTTAAATATTAACAAACTTACAGAAAAAAAGTTGGAAGCTCAATACAAAGGCTTGCTTTTTTCACTCATTTGAGACGTATTGCTAAAATGATAACTAATAAAGGTAAACACTTTAGTATGCATTAAAAATTGTTTTCTTTTATATAATTACATGCTAGTCATAAAAATGAAAAATCTTTGCATAGTTCCTATTTATGTTTTTAAGAAATCAGGTTCAGAATTAACATTGCATCTATCAGTAGTGTGTGTTCTTCAGTCTGGCCCAGTTCCTCGGTGTTTCCTCCTTTATGAACAGGACAGGGAGGCTCTTGTATTGGAGAATGGCCCTCTGTGCAGTTAATCTGATGCTTTCTTGAGATGAGGCTCTGCTTCCACATCAAGGGTGTGATAAAGTTGTACTGTTTTCAGTGGCATTCTGTCTGGTAACACTTTTTTTTTTTCTGTTATTTAATGAAGGTTGTAACCTCAAGGTTTTCCTTTCTTTCCTCTATAATACATAATTTGATTATGGAGACTTATTTTCAGACTGTGCAAGTAGCCCCATAACTTAGCAAATATTCTATATAACCCATATATTCCCTTCATTATTGTGTGCTTTGATGTTCATATAGTCACAGATTCTGTCAGTAGGGTCTCATCACCAACATTTGTATTCTGTTGATATGTTCTGACCATGTTTTGAATACTGCCTTGCTTCTTATGGCATGAAGCATTTTTTAGCTCCAGCTTTGGAAGCACACATTTCTTAAGAGAACCCTCATTCTTAGTAAAGAATGCAATATGGAAGTCCACATCTAGCCACTCAGGGTGCCTATTATAATTGAAGCCTTCTCTGTCACTCAATCTAGAAAGTGTGTGTGTGTGTGAGAGAGAGAGAGAGAGAGATAGAGAGAGAGAGATCTGAATATAATTTGTATTTTTGTTTCTCTTAGTTATCTCTGTATGCCATTATTTCCACAGTTATATCCAGCCAGAGTTCATTTTTATTTTTTCCTTAACCATATTGCTACTTCACATGTGTGATATCAAGACACTTGATTTCTTTTGCATGCTTAGTTATTCGATCACTTCCCTTGTATGCCATTGAATTCCTGCTACTCCTTCCTTCCCACATGGCTGCATTTCCTCACTCAATTTGGACTGACACTTTTGATGGAACGGTCTCCTTCTCATCTCATCTGCTTGCATAGTTCCGGGCTGCCCTTCACTGATGCCCTCCTCTTATCTTTCCCAGACCAGGCTACCTCCAGATAATCTTTTTTCTCTGCTTGGCTTTCTACACCATTGTTGTTGCTGTCATCATTTTTCCTCTTGAGCTCCAGGGTCCTGCTGTAATTTCCATTCTCTCTCTCTCTGGTAGAGCTGGATACAGATGTGTAATCTTACCTCACACACAACCCTCAGCAAGATGGCTGTCCAAACTATCCATTTAGTGAAGGGAGATCAGAAGACCGAGAGTCTGACCTTATTTAGACTCAGTTCCTGAGATTACTCATTCAGCTGACACATTGAAAAGAAGGTTTTCATCCAGCCTATGCTGATACTCAGGCTAGCTAGTTTATGTCCTTACAGGCCATGGCCGCTGTACCATCAGAGCATTTAAAGATGATTGTGAAGTGGGCTGTTGTTAAAGCAGTATCTAGAACCCAGGTCTGCGCTGCCTCCATGGGCCCACAATATTCATCAAGCCATGTGGAGAGGTTTCTGTGGCACTACTTCAACTCCTCAAAGATTTTCTGTGGATCCCCACAAAACACTGCTTCTTTATTGAAATGAGGACCAAGCTATCTGAACTGTGAGAGGTGTGTGGATCTAGGCTGGTGTCTGTGAAGCAGGTCTTCTTTGTTCTTTCCCTCTCTGCTGATGGGATAGTGATCATGATTCACTAGGATTCTGTGTCACTCCAAAGGCATAAAGTAACAAGTACTTGGAAAGGGTAGCTTGCTTCTCCCACCTAGACACCTTCTCTCATGTTCATTTCTTTTCTGGACTTGTCATTTGTCAATTTAATCCTAGCGTTTAGACTGAGCCCATGAAATAGCAGAGATGCGGGTACAACCAACCTAAGAATTTGGGGCCCTAAAGGTGGCCAAGGAGGAGCTATCTGATAGAGTCTTTGTTTTCCTCTGTTGACTGGGAAGCACTGTTTACTCCATGCTGACAGACAGGCACAGGATGGAATGAGGGCTCCTTCTCCTTGTCTTCACCTGCAGTCTCCTGGTAGTGCAGCCGGGAGCAAGCACTTAAGAAACACAAGATGGGAAGTGCCAGCGGACAGAGCTCAGCTGTGAACCATGGCTTTCTTCCTGGGGAAGCTGAGACTCTTTAAAGGAGAAGACAGCTGCAGTCTGGTTTCAAAACCTTAGTACCGTCATCACTAGACATTCATCTGTCAGCACACAGGGGACAACACGTGGGGAACAGTTGTATTTGGTCAGGCTAGGAGAGAGAATTGCCTAGCTGGACCAGTCCATGGCCAGTGCTTCTGCCCACCATAACCAAAGGCAGAAGCTGGTAGAGTGAAATGGGCTGGCTCTGTGGGCCAGGCAGTCCTCACCAAATGAGTCTACTGAGGCTGCAGGGTGCATGACAGGCTCTGTCTGTGAGTTGACTAACATCTTGTCCCAAGCTACTTTAGTAAGCACTCTAGTTCCAAAGCCTGAGAGAAGCAGGTTGCCCTGCTGTACTGCTTCTTGTATCCATTCGTAAAAGGAGCTAAGTTTTGCTTACCTCTGTATCTCTTGTGGCCTGCATCTCCGCTGCTTGCCCTTTCTTGACTTCCAGTTGTTGGGTTTACCTTATGGTTTTTTTTCTTTTAGGCTGAGTTTGTTTACTCAGAGTCATTTAATCTGTATGGCTTTCTTGGGAGGGGGATTTCTTGTTCTACTCTAATGGCTTTTAGCTCATGAAGGTTTATTTAGCAGAAGAAGAAGGGAGCATGTTATCTCTTTCCTAATCCCTCTTGAATGTTTGCATTGCTCTGCCAGGGCTAGGGTTGTAGAGAGTGGCAGCAGCCATTTGTTCTGGAAGAGTCCATATGTGGCTGCCAGAGCTGATGGAAACATATTAACGTAAGTGATAATACTGTCATAGAAGTGAAAAGTTAAGTTGTTTATCAATGTATTTTGATAAGCTACTTAAATTTTACAGTAGCATGTTCTGGCTTCAGACAGACGTCACAGATAGGAGCTTGTGCACTTTATCTGTCCTCTCTATTACCTCTCACTTCATTTATTACTTTCAGTGGCTTAGCAGTGATCTGTACAGGGTGCTGATTCCCTCTTCTAGGCAGGATGTCACATTTAAGCCCTGCCTTGGTCCAGACTTATCAGTAACAAACACTATTTGCATGGCAAGTAAATGTGAGTGGACTCAAGCAGCAAGCTTCTCATATGTCTCTTCTCAGTAGTTTGAGGAACTTTCCTAAGAGAGAACAAAGCATTTAAAGTAGGGGCAGGGTGTGTTTTTTGGAATAGGGATAACTTTTCCGTGGCTAGTCTTCATTGGGGGGGGGGGCGGTGTTTTACAATAAACTTTGAACTCAGAATGTAGGGCCAAGCTCCATTTTTTGTCTTGGTGCTGAGGACACAGGGAAGGAAGGTATGCTCCCTTCTCTGTTTGTGTAGTCGGTTGATAAAACAACCACATTGTTGAATGATGCTGTAGAAGGGGACATTATAACAGTAGTGTAGGCATGAGCACCATGGAAAAGAAGGAACTGAGGCACAAAAGTAAGGGCAAAAAGAGTCAGAGTTGGTCAAGATCCTGAGAAAGGAGAGCAGCAGAAAGCCTCCTGAGGAGCTTGGACTGCTGTGTTTTGTAGGGGTGGTACACCACTGCAGTAATTGAAAGTGCTATGTAGATTTAGGGACAGGGGGAGTCAGTTAATTTAAATTCATTCATAATAATGAAGATTATTTATTGTTAGTAACAGGTATCAGAGTAGGGAAAAACAAAAAGAGGGTGTTGTGAACCATTAAGGAGGCTCAAGCTTCCCAGAATTCTTTGTCCCTCTCCAGTTTGGGCACTTGGTGTGGGGAGTGAGAGGGTAGAGGCAGGACTTGATTGACAAAGCTAACAAGACAACAGAGGGCACTAGTGGGTTATGTCTTGGGCTTGTGGGAAGGAAGGGCTTCCAGGGAGGACCAGAGGCTCTGATAGTCTGACCTGGCCTAAGTCCTTTCCTTTCTCTTTCTTGGCTTTGCTCTTCACTTGGTTACCCAGGTGGCCTTTTGGCACTGAGTGTTGCACCAAGCCCCCTTAGGCTTTGGTGCCTGTGTCAGATGTGCTGGGTTTAGGCCCCACAGGTACCCTTTCAGACAAATGTCTATGTCCTTATTGCTGGGGGCGCAGGGTCTCCAGGTCTACTACACACACTTGCCACCCTCTAACTCCCAGGTCAACCCTCTTCACTTTGTCTTTTTGGTCATCAGAGGACCTAATGCTCCAGGAAGGCAAAAGAGGGTAGGGGGAAGAAACCTCAGGCTGCATGTCATTGGCTGTCTGTGCAGCTTCACTTTCTCTCTGGCCAGGACCATCAGACTCCATTTTTGATAGGCCATTCTGACAGCCACACATAGAGTCAATTTCAAGAGTGAGCTCTGCCGGCAAACCATCCTGTGAATTAAGAAGAGCAATGGTCAGGATATGCTAGATGACAGAGGGAACACAGTTATCCATTCATGCTACAGCCAGTATACCACAGCTGCAGTAGAGGTGGGAAGTCTGATGTACTAACATGATTGGTTTTTGTTGTGCAGAGAATGTGGGCTACAGAGGCCAGCAATGGGCATGCTGTGCATTGCTGTGTCCAATCATGAAAAATAGAATAGATACTTTCCTAGAGAGTGTGAGAATGGTGAGAGAGGCCTAGCTGCCCAAACTGGTACCCGTTTGCAGACTCTAGTTTGAATTTCCTCTCTATAAACTTGGTCTAGTTTTGAGGCACAGGAATAATTCAGAGAGGACATTTAGTGTTCTACCTCACAAGGCATGTTTTTATAGCCCAGAAATAATTAACGTTTAAGGCGTTTGGGTTTATATCAATTACGGCTAGAGTTGCCAGAATGTCGAGAAAAGCTGGAATGTCTTAGTTTACCCTTATTCGGGCTTTTGACCTGCATGTTAACATCTGTGTCTCTTTGTCTTCCTCAGCTACCTCCCCTGGTTCGAGGTGTTTTATAAGCTCCTTAACATCTTGGCAGATTACACAACAAAACAACAGGTATTTGCCTTTAAAAAAAAATTGTTTTTAACAAGTAAAGTTTTTATGATTATAAAAGTAATGTGTACCTTATATTTCACTAAGACATGTATGCCCATCATCTAAAGGCTGAGAAATTCAGAAAATAGTGGAAAGAAAAAGAAAATCGTCTCTTACCTAGTATGCCTTAACTCATCTCCAAAATAAATATTGCTAAAATTCTTAGTTGTTTCTTCTTTGTTTTTTTTTTTTTCCTTTTGAGAAAAAAATGATAATAACCAGACTGCTCATGTCAGATTTTTCCAACAATCCTAAAAGTTTACAAAGTATTCAGTTATAATTTCTGAAAAAAATAAAGCTAAATTACTCATACTGTGTTACAAATCACTTAACTGGCAAATGACTTAACCATTTTGATAAAATTTTTGTATTTTTGTAGTAATTCTTGTAAAATTATAAAAATCCCTTTAACAGGGATTTTTAATCCTGCTGTAAATCTGCTGTATCTTAATTACCTTTAGGAGAAATGGTGTACTAACCTAAGTTCTCACCCATAACAACAAAGGTTGCCTGGATCACTATTTAAAACTTTTGTAGCCTGCTTATATGAGGTCACAGAATCATTTCTTCCACAGTATTGAAAGTATTATTTAAATATTTTTATGGCTAACATTATGTCCTGTACCTTTGTTTACCAAAGCACTTTCTTCTTGTGGGGCCCTTTAATTATTTGAGATTTTTGTTTTTATTGTTATAAGTAATTCAAAGAATTGGGAGATGACCCAGAGGAAGGGTTCTTGCTGTATAAGCCTAAAAACCTTTGTTTTAAACCCTAGCAAAAATGAGAGAACCAGAAGCAACTGTGTGTGCCCCTGGGACCCCAGCAGTGTGGGAGGTAGAGGAAAGGGCATGGTGGCTACCAGCCTAGGTCCAGCTTCAGTGGCATATCTTATTTCAGGGGGAAAAGATAGTGTTAGAGCAGGACACCCTATGTCTCCTCTGACCCCTGTGAGTCACACACACACACACACACAGACACATGGGGAGCGGGAGGAGGAGCAGCACATGGAAAGAGGGAAAACAGTCAATCAAATCTTTGAATATAAAATATTTTCTTCTGTTTTCATTATTTCTCTGAGAATCTTAGATAGGCAGTTGTGAACTTGGTATGGGCATAAGTATGTACAAAGCATTTGCCAAGCTACTTTCTAAAAGAATTTCACTATTTTTTTTTAAAGTGCATTGTTGCAACACAGTCCAGTCCCACACTGACATTGGTAACATTTGTTGAACTTGTCATTTATCAGATATGTTAAAAATCTCACTATTATTAGCTAATTGAATATTAGCCTGTGTACCTAACTTCTTGTGTTTTCTTTCTTTCTTTTTTTTTTTTTTTTTTCTTATAAAGGGCAACATTTTAAGCTAAAGCAATATAGCATAATTGTTAAATGCCATAAGTATTTCCTTTTGATTTATCTATAGTATTCTTGTTCTGAAAATGTTCTGTTAAAAAATTATAGTTCTATATTATTGGGCTTAAAGGGCCCCAAATCTGTGTTTGTTTCAATTTTTTTCCATATAATTCATATAATGTAGGCTCTCAAAAAGTCTGCAGTGGGGCGCATTGTTTACTCAATGCTTTCTTTTTCATTTTACCCTAAACTCTTTTTAATTCATGACAAACAGAATCTTGATTTGTAGGGTTCCATGAAACATATTTTGTGAAATGCTATTTGGGGGTAAGGAGAGTGGAAACTGATTATACAATGAATAAATCTTTTCTTCGTGAGAATTGTACTCAATGACAAACGTATCCCAGAGGTCAAAACAATTGTCAGAAATGGTTCATAGAAATGGCTTCTCACTCATCACACTCAGTGTGAAAAGAAGCATCAGGTCAGTAATTCTATCATAGAAGAACTGGTGTCTTTGAAGAATGAGGTAACAGGCTGCCTTGTTCATTGATTTTTGTTGCACATTTAACTTTAGTCAGACATTCAGGTTTCCGCTCAACTTGAAAGGTATCTGTAATAAATAAAAGTATGTGACACATTGTCTATGAACTGGAGAATGACTCATGTTTTTGTACCCTACCTTTATATTCCATTCAGTTTTTAAAACAACAGTACAACCTACTACTATTTTAAGAATATATCTAAAAATGTTCATACACATAGTACTAGTATTTGAGAGGCATCCAGGAGGATCAGGAATTCAAAATCATCCTCAAATACAAATGGAGATTTCAGGCATCTAGCAGCTTCCTTGCTGGTTAAGTGAATTTGAAGCCAGTCTGGGCCACATGAGACCTTGTCTCAAAGAAATTTAAACAAAAAAGGAAGGAGGGAGGGAGGGAGGGAAGGAAAAACTTGAGAAAGGAGAAATGCCATAAACTGAGCATAATCAGTGCTTTTGTCCTGTGAGCCTAGTGAGGCCCCTGTCTTTTGCTGTTTAAGAAGCTGAGATCAGGCACATGGCTTAGATAACTGGAGTCTACTTTTCCTGACTCAGGATGCTTACAGAGTTTGTTCTGGCCCAAGGAATTATGATAATGCATTGTAAGGATTCTGTCTACAGCTGACTTGTTCAAAAGATGTTGACTACTGGATTAGAAGAGGATGAAAGGAGAGGAAATTTTAGTTGATAATATACCTGGTTAACAAGCATGAAACCATTAACTTGAATCTCCAGCACCCACATAGAAGACAGGTTGTTGTTGCATCTAATCCAGGCACTCAGAAGGAGGGTCGGGCAGATCCCCAGAGCCCATTAGACATAAATCCTAGCTGAATAAATGAGCTCTGGATTCACTGAGACTCTTTTCTTAAAAAAAATAATGTGGAAAACAATCTAGGAAGACACCTGAATTGACCAGAGGCTTCCTAACACACATACAAACACAAGAACACATACATACGTTGAATACACACGGAAACCAAGACCCAAACAAAAACAGTATGTTTATTCCCTAAAAATAGCCTTCTCCTATCTAGAAGTTATGAGATTGTGGATGCATCTTCTATTTGAGAAGGTATGTGTGTAACCAGTGAGAGTCACCAAGTGCTGTAGCCTAAGGTCGAGATTTCTATGTGGTTCCTAGGCCCAGTGTTGTCAGACCCTGGATAGGACAGAGAGAGAATCTGCATGACAGGAGTGACGAGAAACCTGAGCTGGACAGCAGCCTGCTTGGGTGTCAGAGCCAAAGGAGATGGAAGTGTGGGAGGGGAGTGGGAGTAGGTGGGGATGTGAGATATGGGAATTCACCTGTGATCTACAGAGATCCAAACAGGAAGGAAACCAGCACAGGTGACTCAGTGCTTAGTGCCAGATGATAGGAAGAAGTGTAAGATGATAAGAAGTCCTAACCCCAGATAGGGGAACAAGGCTTTTTTACTTTGTGCAGTGTACACAGAGTATGCATAGGAGAGGAACAGGGGTGACTCCGTGTTGGCCTTTAATTGGAGACATCATTGTGAACCTAAGGCTTTAAGTGTGTGAAGAGGAAAGTTGAGATGTACAGTGTGTATGGTGACTTGAAGACTCTGCCCACTGACAAGCCTGGTGTCAGCATTCCCAAGGAACATGAGCATACATGGCTCCCAGACTTGGCTTGCAAATACTCCCCAAGGAAAGGAGCCCTGGCTCTGAAAAGAAAGTACTACTTCTAGAACTCATGGAGAAAAGGTGTAAGATGATGCTAAAATATCTTTTGTGCTCCAGTTTAAAGAATTCAGATATGATGGAGGCATGTCCTCAAGGCATAAAAGTAAGATAAAGGGCCAAGAGGTTTCTAGTTATCTTAGTCTGGATCATTAAGACAAATACTGTCAACAAATTAAAGCTATGCATGTGTAGTAAGATAAATAGTAAACAGCTAGATTGAAAGCTTGAGGGATGGAATACTTACATAAACTGTCATTCTACAAAATGCTTTTTAAATGCCAGGGAGGGGTTAATCAATAGAGATCTGAGATGTAATAGTCAAGAGGCAAGAAAACATCCTGAATAAAGAACAAGCTGAGATTCATGAGGAAACATCTGACAGCTGAGACTCATTCTGCAAAATGGGTAGTCAAGCTCCTACAGATCTAGGAAAGATGAGGGTTTTTCCAACAAAAGGAGTCTCAAATGTCAGCTCTGCTAAAGGACACTCATGCTTCTAAACTGATTTGATTGCCATGAGGACATGCGAAACATAGCTGGTACAGCTGACAGGATTAGATGGCAATGCATATTGCCATCTGAGGCATATTTCTTGGTTGTAATGATTAAACATGGTTGTTTGGAGGTGTGGTGTATGTTTGTGTGTGTATGTGTGTGTGTGTGTGTGTGTGTATGATGTGGTATAATGTCATCAACTCATTTTTTAAACAGTTGAGGAAATGTTTCTAAAATTTCTAAAATGTATCTGTTTCTAAAATTGTTCTGATGGTGTGACTGCTTCAGAACAAAACTAACCCCATGCACACATGATCAAGTTAGTATGCCTTCTAAGAAACTTGATTGTGAGAGCACATACTGAATTAACCTTGTAAACTAAGTTTATTGCTTTCGTCTCAGGCACCTTGCCAGAGAGGCAGAGAAGTCTGCGTACACAGCAATTATGCTTCCCTCCTGAACTATGCAGCCTACTGTCCAGTATGAGACTAGTGCTTCATTCTTCAGATCATCACACTTCCCAAGTGGATGGCCAGAAGGATTCAGTAGTTAGTGTCAGGTTTTTTGCACATGGTGCGTGAATGGAATCTCAACACCAAGAGTACCACTGGAGAGTTTATTAGAACAGCAGGCAGAGGTGCAGGGGGAAGGGAGCAGAGGAAGAGAGAAGGGACTTGTGTGAGCACTTTCTTTAAGAGGGTGGGTGGGCCCATGTTTGCATAGCCACACCCAGGGGCATAGTTGACTCTGTAACATTCCAGGTTAATGCAAGCCTTGGAAATGCTTACATTTCACCTTTGAGATATATATATATATATATATATGCACACATACATACACTGGGTTTATGGTCGTTGTAATCTCTGTGTGTCTACTTTTTGTTGACACAAGGACGAAGATGTTTTTAGCTCATCTTGTTGGCAGAATTGAGGATTTGGATCACAGGGCCGTGAATTTTTGTTTTTTGGAGCTCGAAAAAAAATATGGGTTAGTGATAGAGCTTTGGGAGTGACAGACTAAGAGGAAAGGAGGGAGAAAGAAGCTTGGAAATAAACTTTGAATAAACTTTGAGTTAGTTGTGTTGTGTGAATGGTTTTTTTTGTTGTTGTTGTTAAGGGATTTTATTGTTTGTAGTGTCACAGTTAGGACATGGCTGCACATGTAAACTTAACTTTCTTTTATTAGCACACAGAATTCCACAGGGAAGAAGTGGCTATTAAATCATTTTGGGAGTGGTATTGTTTTGAGCATCTTAAAGGCGAATCTGTTTTGAGTTGAATAATTTGTGCTGCTTTGTATGTTATTCAGCTGCTCAGCTTCCCTAATTAAAATGCATGACTGCTGTCCTGTATTGCATGCTGGTGAACTTGCTTCATTGCTAACTTTCATAATTGGAGGCTGCTATATATACCCACTAAACACTCAATAAAATTAATTGAGGGTAATGATGATGAAAACAAGATTCACAGTGTCATTGTTATTTCTTCCAACCACCCCTGCCCTGGAATCTCAGATTGCTTGCATTTAGAAGTTGTTGCTATGGAGTTGAGTGGATAGATGTGCTGAGACCTTATGGTATATGATCCATAAAAAGTGGTCATGGTAGGTGTCTGACTGAATAGAAAATGTCAAATTTGATGTGGGAGGATCTGTTTGGCTCTTGTGTTTGAGCCATAAGCAGTGTCTTTTTCCAGCCCTACTTAAATATCAAACTTATTTCTGTCTTGAGGCCAGTGTCTCTCAACTGTCTCTTTGTGCACCCAACCTTACTTCAGGTTCAGCTTTTGTTACTTGGGCCTTTTCTTTCTTTCAGAAAAGTCAGTGGAATGAACTTCTTGAAACTCTGCACCAACTTCCCATCCCTGGCCCTGGAATGTCTGTTCAACTCAGTGTGGTAAGTGGGGCAGAATGGTGTCCACCCCAAGCAAGGATGTCTGTATGGACCTTGTAAGCCACACTCTTACTTAGCCTGAGCCCTGATTACAAGGCAGCCTAGGGTGTGGAATTCTCCCTCTTTCTAAGATTCCTTAAAGAATAGATGCTTCCTACATGACCACTCATATTTTAGTCATAGTGCAAGCAATAGGACAGCTGGAGCTGTTAGCCTCCTCATCCCATCTTCGGCCACCTGTATTATTCTTTGTCACAGTCAAAGCCCATTCTAGACCCTTAGTGTTCAGCACTACCTCTCTCCTTGTTAACTTGTGCATTCTTCAAAACCATTCTTATTCTGCTTACTGAGAAATCCTCCCCTGACCTCACAGACTGAATTAGGTCTTCTCTTTGGCCCTAATCCCCTGGCATGCTCTTAGAGACTTAGTTCCGTCCTGTGAGAGTAAACTGGTTTCCAGTCTCTATCCTTTGAAGACACAGCGAGAGTTCTCAGCATAGTTTCTGGCCTACAACAGCCATTGTTTTCTTTGAGTGTTTTAAGAGACATCCTGCACATTACACAGTGTGCCAAGGTGGAAATTCCTCTGAGCCAACTGATGGGAAATTTCTGTTCCAGTTTCTATTTTGCTAATGCTTGAAGTGACTTAAGTCAAGACCTCTAATTATATAGGCTCAACTTCATTATCTGTCAGAAAGGGTGTGTAAAATCTTTTCTATAATTTAGTTACTAGATGAAACTAGATATTACTTTTTCAAGAATTCTGTAGTGAACACCCTTTGGCCAGGCACTCACTGTCATGAAGACCTGTCTCCCTATCCCACAGGCCTGGTGGGTTAGAGAATTTTCTCTCTTCAAGCTTCTCAAGAAGTTGTGGTGCTGGATTCAGGGGTCAGGAAGGTATCTGATTGTAAAGCTAAACTAATATGTTTTACCAGAATGATATCAAAAGCCACAGTATTACCAATAATGATGACAATAACAAATCTATTTTATGTTTCAAATGTATACCAAATATACACCTCTGTGTGCTCAAAATTGGTCTCAGTGTAGGTGTTAATATTCTCATGACGTAGAGGAAAGGTTTGGAGAAGGAAAGGTTTACATGCCAAGTCATGTGATTTAGAAATGACAGCCAAGCTTTTACAGTGCTTAGCTAAGAGGAAGAAGGGACAGAGGCAGGGAGGGAAGTAGAAATCAGGAAACAGGGAAGGAATTTATTTATGGAGGATTTGCTCATAGGAACTAGGAACTGCCAGGAAAGATGAGTAAGAGTGCTTTAGACTCAGTTATCACTAAAGCAAAGTAACGCTGCCTTTGTCTCAGTCTTTTTTTCTACACAGCTTGAGCTCACTGCTTCAGCCTGTAATGACATCTGACAGGTAGCTGTAGAGCAGTCTGGCTAGGTCACCAGCTGCCTGGGAGGAAGGGCCACTTCTTCCCCAAATGTCTGCACCCGCAGCAGCAGCAGCAGCAGCAGCAGCAGAGTGGTGTCAGGCCTCAAGGACAAGCCAGCTATGGGCAGGAGGAACTTTTGGGTGTGTAGCTGTTTCGTTCCAGTGGGTTCTAGGAATGTTTTTGACCTCTTCTGGTCCCCAGTATTTCATGGGTAATGGAGCAAGACAGAATCTCCAAGGACAGCCTGGGGACTAGTTGGTTTAGAGTTCTGCCAACTCACTGTTTACAATCCATTGCATCTGTAAAGGCTGATTCCTCCTCTTCACTAAACAGTCATCCTCCTAAAATGCATTTCTATTTGAAATATTCTATATTACATCTCATTTGTAATAGAAATCCTAAAATACTGGTGAAATGCCAAGCCTGAGCTTTGCTTATTTAATCATTTCCTACAAGAGAATGTTCCTGTGTAGCTGATGTAGATGATTGAGTAAAATATAAATACAAACAAGCAGTTTGGATAATATAATAAGTATATTTTAAAATCTGTTAGTTAAGCTAGATGTTGTAGTACATTCCTGTGGATATATGTTAAATATTTAATAAATCCTGGGATATCAGAGAGACCACACAGTGAAATCCTATGCAGACAGCTCAGGAAATCCTTGATCCTTGAATACAAGGATAAACAGCTGAGTCAGTCACACACACCTTTAATCCCAGCACAGGGAAAGCTGGGAGTAGTGATCAACATCCTTTATCCCATAACTCCAGAGACAGAACTTCTTCTGTTTTTGTGAGTTCAAGGCTACACACTTTTAATCCTAATCTGGATGGGATATAAGGAATAGTAATGGAAACCAGGCAGACTGGCAGAAGTGACCAGGAGCAAGGCTGAGGAAGTTGCAAGACAGCTGGGTGAGAATTGACTGTGGTGCTTCCTCTCTCTGATATTTCAGCCTTCCCCCGATATTTGACTCTGAGTCTTATTCATGATACTACACATGCCTGTAATCTCAACATTCTGGAAGCAGAGACAGGAAGATCAGTGCGAGGCCAAAACCAGTCTAGTCTGTTTAGCAAGTTTCAAACCAGCTGGAGCTACATAGTAAAACCCTGTGTCCAAATAAATAAAATAATAAGTAAATAAAATACCATTTGTTGTGTGCTAAATGCCTCATGTCTGAAGTGCTTACTCGAGCTCCTTTATGTTTGCGAATGAAAGCAGACGTAAGAGTGATACAATGGAAAGGGTCTGGGTATGTTTAGTTATACCGTTCTGGGTCCAGCTTAGTTCCTCCATATACTCACTGAGTCATCTTAGACTATTTGCCTCTTTGAACATTAATTTGTCTATTTGTAATATAAAGATATCTGTCTTCAAATTTTATTTTAATAATTAGAAGTGATGTTCATAAAGAATTTAATGTAAGGCTTCCCATAAGCAGGTATTTAATAAATTTCTTTTGAGTGTCAGACAAGCAGCTCATTGTTGCCATCATTGGTACAGCTTGTCTCTAGGACCCTTTATTTTAGAAAGACTATGCAGTTCAATTTTCTAGAGACCTATGTATACTCCCATTACTCAGGAGCATGACAGTCACACTGTAAGTCAGCTCATGCTCCATTGGCAGCCATCTGTACCTATTTCAGATGGATTGGCCTTTGTCTGGAACTGTCCTGAGCATCATATGAGCATATTTTTGACTACAGCATAAATTGATGTGACCTCAGATGCTGAAAAGGAATTGCAGGATTGATGAGGACATCCTCTCACTTAGTGAGTGAATCTTGTGTTATTTAATTTCTAAGAGTCCACTGCCCCATTGAACAATAAATATGCTTTGTGTTTAGAAATCTGCAGATATTACGTGGGAATTTAGACTTCAGCTTCTTTGAGATTCATGTCCCCCAAAGACATCATTTCTCATGCTGATGAGTTAATGCTTCTAACTTGGTCCCACGTTAGCTCAAGCAGCTATAATGTGAGTATTTATTATAACAAAGTACAGCTTCCTTGTTTGAGTAAGGAAGATGCTTCAGAGCCTTTCCCTAAGTTTGGAATCAAGTGCTAGTCAGCTCATCTTGAAAGAATATGCAGCTTGTGGCTTTTTGTTTTTTTTTTTTCTTTTCCAGCATTCTTACTTCACTGTGCCTGATACCAGGGAGCTTCCCAGCATACCTGAGAATGTGAGTACTTGGAAAGGGAGAATTACATTTATTTGTTTACTGCTTATGTTTTTAAAACAAAAGGGTATGTTTTCAAATATAATTATAGTCAGTTACTAAAAGAAATATAAAAAGAACCATTGTTCTTTTTATAAAAAGCAAATTGAAAATATCTACAGAGTACAGACATAAGAAGAGATGTTCTTTATATTTCTCAAAAGTAATCACTTATTAATGGTTAATATTCATTTCAGTCTTTTTATGACAATTTTACATAGCCAAAGTCACCTATTAGAAAAGCATCTTAGCATTTTCATTGTTAAAATCATCGTTATCCACTGCATAATATTCCATTTGAGGGAACTTTGGTGTTCTTTCACAATGAAGATTTAGGTTCTTCTTTCCCATGTTTATTAGGGCAGGTATGTAAGTACATACACCTTCTGTGCTTACTTCTCAGAAAGCACTTTATTTCTTAGTAAGTGAGGTAGGAGGATGCCTATTCTGACTAAGGGCTGAAAAGCAGCGAGCTAAAGTGACAGGTTCATAGGGTTAAGTGCAACACGCTGAATGTCCTCTCTACCTTGGAACACATTTGCAAAATATTTTACTGTGATTATAAAGTGTACAATGTAGAAGAAAGCCTAAAGCAGCTACAAGGAAGGTATTTGATAAAAAATACAAGCATGACATTGACTCTCTTACCCACTTCAGAGGATACAGTTCAGTAGTTTTGAGTATGTTCACATTCTATTGGTCTCCAGAACTTTTTCATCTTGCAGAATTTTAGCTGTGAACCCAACAACCAAAATAATAACCATTATTTTCTTTTTTAAAAAAACATTTTATTTATTAATTATGTATACAGTGTTCTACCTGCATATCAGAAGAAGACACCAGATGTCATTATAGATGGTTATGAGCCACCATGTGGCTGCTGGGAATTGAACTCAGGACCTCTGGCAGAGCATCAGTGCTCTTAACCTCTGAGCCACTTCTCCAGCCTGAAAACATTATTCTAACTGTGATTTCTGCCTACTTTTAAACACCATGTATCAGTGGAATGTTATACTGTTTTTTTGAGACAGGGTTTCTCTGTGTAACTCTGGCTGTCCTAGAACTTGTTCTGTAGACCAGGCTGACATCTAATTCAAAGACACGCCTGCCTCTGCCTCCTGCGTACTTGGATGAAAATCATGTACCACTATCTCACATATACAGTTTGTCTTTTTGTGTCTGGCTTGTTCCATTTACATAATGCCTTTAAAGTTTATCTGTATTGTGCAGGTGCCAAAATTTCTTTTCATTTAAATGATACGGCCAAACACATTCCAAAGAGGAAATTTTATAGTCTTCAATGCTTTTGTAAGAAAAATGAATTTGAGTTTGAATTTAAGAAATTAAAGTGCTGGGCATATAGCTCAGTGCACAGCACTTGCTTGATGTGTGCAAGGACCTAGATTTTCACTAAAGCAGTGTAGAACATCAATTCAAGAGATTAGAAAAAGAGTAACAACAAATAAGCCAAAACTAGGAAAAAATAATTTATTGTTAAGGTAATATTGCAACCCAAGACTACTTAAGAGCTTGAAAAGATAAATTGGATGGAGGAGAATTGGGAGAGACTAGAAGGGAAGAAAGGGAAGGGTGAAAGGATGTAATTATATTTTAATCAAAATGTATATTAGAAATTTAAATTAAAAAATATATAAGCATCTCTAATAAATTTGGAACTGTGAAGTAATTTTTTTAGCCAAATGTAAACACAGTGTGGGTTGAGAATAACTTGGGATGATAAACACATTGCCATTTTCACTCTCTCCTCTATACATTTATCAGTGTTCCAATAAACATGCTTTATTGGCATGTTTAAGGTTCTACTTTATAGAAAAGGTGTGTATCTGAGTCTATGCAGTGAGTGCTTATGTGTATGTGCATGTGAGTGTGTGTGCATAAGACAAGGGTACTCAGCTTGGCTCATCTCAGAGGACGTAGTTCTCAAGCAAACTTCCTTTCTTTGTTAGCCTTCAGACAGCTGTCCATAACCCCAAGGATACTTGTGGAGCCCTATGGGATGATTGGCTGGCTGACCAGAGTGCTGGCTGCCTACCCTGTGTTAATGAGAGCTAGTTATTTTTATCAATGCTTAAATTTGGAGTTGAGAAATACTTGAGACAAAAAAAGATTCCTTTGACTTATTTAAAACAAAGAACAAAAACAAAAAACCTAGGCTCAGAAGCTACCATTTAACAACATATAGTGGGAATAATATTAAATGTATACTTCTATAGATGCTTCTTCAATTAATATTAAGAACATTTGCCCATTTCATTCAAAATCTATCACAAAAAATCAACACAGAAGTACATATTAAAAGTGAACATGATTATCACCATTCCTTCTCCAACCTTAGTGCTCTGCTCCTCCAGTGTTTGATGACTCTTTCCTGAGAACTTTGCCTGTAACTTTACAGGATGACTATGGCTGAGAACCTGTGTGCATGGTACACTTTGTTGTTATTTTTGTTTTTGGAGACAGGGTTTCTCTTTGTAAAGCTTTGGCTGTCCTGGAACTTCCTTTGTAAATCAGGCTGCCACTGTGAGTGCTGGGACTGAAAGCATGTGCTACCACCACCCGGCTACACTTTTTTTTTTTTAAGTGATACTGTTCACTATTATTTTACTTGTGGTTTAAATTATTCTAAAAGTTGTTCACATCTATCTTCTCTGTCTTGTTTAAAGGTGTGTCTGTGTGTGTCTGTGTGGTCCCAGCACTCAAAGATCTTTACAATTGCTAGGCAAACACTGTCCCACTGAGCCATGCTACCAATTTTAATATTTTTGTTTAATAGTGCAAATAATTTAGAAATCATGTGTTATAACATAGGAATTGATAAAGGCTTATAATCTCCAAGTACTCTATATTTACTACTCAGCAACAGCTACTTCCAAGTTTTTAACAGTTGTATTTTCCATCACTTGAAAGATGTTTTTATTTATGTGGGCATTAGTGTTACTGTGTGAATATACTACACATTACTGCAGGTGCCCAAGAAGGCTATTAGAGGGCATAAGATCCTATGTGAGTGGAATCACAACAGTTGTGAGCCACCAGATGGGTGCTGGGAACCAAATCTTAGACACTTTGGAATAGTATCTATTGTTCTTAACTACTGAGCCATTTCTCCAGCATCCCATAATACTTTTAACATGTTCCTGTTGCTACATCTTAAGAAGTTTTTGTTTCATGTATCACCTATTGATTTTCTTATGTGAGATAAGAATTTTGATGTCCTTTCCCAGAAATCCAAATACATACAAAATACCATCTCTCATTCATCTATCTCTCCTCTCCCATTCTTGCTCTGTCTTAACAGTTAGATTGTGCTCTCTTTGTTCTCTTGTACAACTGACCTTATATGAGAGGTAAACCCAAGAGGGTTTAATATCGTTCTTTCTCTTGGTTTTATTCCCTCATTCTGTGAAAGCATTCTCCAGCAGTGTCCTGAGAGAGTGTTTGTTGCTGGAGGCAACAGTTTTGAACTTGCATGATTGGATATTGTTAATGGGGAATTCTAGTTTTCACTTTCCTTTCAGAAATGTTGAAGGTATGTTCACTGTCTTGTAGCTTAGGAGGTTTGGCCAATTTCATTATTATTATTTTATGATTTGTTAGCTTCTAATTTCCTGAAATTGAACAATGATGTGCCTTAATGGATCTATTTTTACCTATTGTCCTGGTCATTGATCATCTTATTTTGGAAACTCACATCCTTATAGCTTACAAGTATTCTCACATTATTGTTTGCTTTTTAATCTTCATTTCTCTTTTCTGTGGCAGGTAGGATTTAAACCTCCTGTATTGATCCACTAATGTTCATTTTCTCTCCTGTTTTCCACATTTCTTTTGGACTTACCTCTACTTTCTTAACAATTTTTCAATTCTTTCAAATTCCTACTTTGGCCATCCTATTGTTGTTATTTTTTTTAAAACTTCATCTGTGAGATTTTTATTCTTGGGTGTAAAAATTAATTTTTAGTCTTTTTCCTCCTGTTCCTGCTCTCTCCCTTCATTGTCCAGGCTTGTGAGTGGACATCAGCAATCTTCCCAGATCAGCCTCCTGGGCATCTGGTGACTTTTTTTTTTACCATCTGCAGCTATGCTTGGTATCCCCGGGCCTTTCTGGTTCAGATGGACAGGTGCAGGATGCTAGATGAGGAGCTGAGGACTTGAGAGAAGAATCTTAAATCATGAATCACTTCCTTTTCAGTTTTGTCCTCTCCCAACCTTTAGAGGCTGATCAACTCTATACTTCAAGCTTTCCTGAGGCTCTGTGTATAAGCTGGGTCCAAACCCAGCTTTTTGCCATGTCTACCCACCCACCTCAACCTTAGTGTCCAGCTTTCCTTTTCATCCTCCATCAAAATTCATGTCATCTTGGATCATGTGATTTTTTTTGTTGCTTATACCCATTCGTACAATTGTTGAATTTTTTTTTTTTTTTAAGCATTGTTGGGCAGTACTCACTATATAATTGTTATCAATCTCCTTACTTTAGCCTCCAAGCTATGATAACAAGAAATGTCTTCAGGAATTTCCCAATGTGCCCTCAATGATAAATGGTCCCAAGTTGAGAACCAGTTCATTTGTAACATCATTTTACAGTTTAAAAGATTGACACCTCTTTAGTTTATAACTTTGAAAGTTTATGACTTTGAAAATACTTTTATTTGACTTTCCCTGGTGGTGTCTGGGAGCATAGAGGAATTTGGGGGTTCTCTCAGAGGAAGTACCTAGGTGCACTATCATGTTCTTCTAAATAACACAATGAAAATGGTTATTTAGGTGTGACTCATCTTTTTATTTTAAGGGCCAAGAAATCCTTAAGAGCTTGGTTTTAAAGTTGCTAAATGTTTTTATAATTCCCCAATTTTCAGCACCATAACTGCTGAAGTTAGAAACATTTATTTAACTGTCTTCTCTGTAATGCCACCTCAAGTTCCCAGCTGCACTGTATTTTACCTCCCCTGCCCCCACCATTTTTGAAATTTAGATTTTTCTCTGCTGGTTTTGCCACTAATGAACCAGTTCCCAGTGCATGAACCATTGTCCCCTAAATCCTCCTTTGCAAGCCAGCAGAGGGCTGGTCTTGTTTGTTTCTGAGCAGAAGAATAGTATTACCAATCTGCCAGTCTCCTCCATCCTTCCCTGTTAATCCCTACAGCTACTCTGTGAGAGGTAGACGTGAGCCCCATTTCACATGCATACAGCCCATAGCTCATAGGCTCTGGTTGCTAGCCTTAGTCTGCAGGTCAGTGGGGTGTAGCAACCCAGGTTCCAAGGATTGACCCCCTGGGGTTGACTTGTGATATTCATGAGCAAAAAAAAAAAAAAAAAAAAAAAAAGAAATGATATTTTGTATCTGAAATACAACAAAGAAAGGAATCTTTTCCTCTCATGAGACACTGATTTTGTGAGACCAATTTGTGTAGATTTAACACAAAATCACTATAGAGCTCTAGCCATGTTGAAATTTGCATTTTAATCTCTTGGTGATTTTTCAGGGATTAATTTAAAATGACTAAATTGCTGCATTGCAAATTGAAACAAGCAATAACCACAGGATTCTTAATGTGATACAGTCTGCTGTCATGGAAAGAGCATGGGTTTCAGAGACAGCCAGACACAGGGCTCCACAAGCCTGAGCCCTTGGGTTCTTGTTTGCTTGGATCTAGTAAACAGAAAGATAAAGAGCAAAAGAAGTCTTAAATGTTAAGTTCCAAGAGCAGTGCTGAGTGTCACCAGAACTCTTTTTCCTTATTCTGGTTTCCAGTGTGTTCTAGTTCTGACCTCCTTGAGGTCTCAGGCCAAGCTAAGGAACATGATTTCCTGTCACTTGTCTTTTCTGAATGTTAGCTGACATTCTTAATTGTACAAATTATTGCCATCTCTTCCATGGAATACATCCTTCATGAAGTCACAAAAGGCTCTTGGTAGTCCCTGTCGTCATTGGTGTGATGAATGGAGTGTGGGGGCCCAGTGCTTGTCATAGAAGAACTGATGTAAATTTGAGAAAGTAACTGAAGGATATGAAACCTAACAGCAACAGCAGTCTGTTTTTCTGTTTTTCTGACACCAAGAAGAGTTGATGTAAAGAAGGAAACACGGACACTTGTTTAATACCCACTGTGGTTCCGACTAAGCACCATTGGTTGCTACTAAATTCTTACACTAGCCAATGATGTGCTTGTTAGCCTCTCTGAAAAAGAAGGGAGACCAAGGGTTGTAAATTTACTTGTCCAGCTAAAACCAGAATTCACACCTGGGTGAGTCTAATTCCAGTGTGGAGATGCTTCTGAGTCCCACCTGGGTCCGGTGCCACCTGTACTTCCCTACAAGATCATTAGTATAAGCAGTGTGATTTACTGCATAGAGAGCTGGTTAATGCCATCTCCCCTTTAGGGATGGAGCATTAGTACCTGGAGTTTATAGTTGCTTGACATAAAACTATATGGGATTAATAACTGGCTGGTTAGATGAATGAATGAACGGACTGAAGGGCTCAGCCCTGAGAGAGGCAAAAGAACAGGCTCTTTACATCTGCCGTTTTCACCAATTTGTCTACAAGTTGTTAAGGGAAAGCAAATGTAGAAAATTAATTCTTTCCACTTTCAGCTCCTTGTTGAAGTTAATTCTCATTATTTCTCCAATTTCTTTGTAAAATAGTTCTTGCTTTTCACACACAAAAAAATAACTACTATGTAATTACTCATCAGGATTTTTTGTGTCTATCTTGTATGTAGGAGTAAATTTTATGTAGTTGGTAATTGAACATAAATCTTTATAAATTATAAATCTTTATAAATTATCTTTATAAATTTTAAAGGTGACATGAATTTAAGAAGAAGTCACAGATTATGGGCAGATGTGTAGTAATAATTATGTTGTAAGCTGGCTGCATAAGAGATATTTTGTTTTACACCCAGTTTTTGAAGTTTACTTTTGATTAATGGATAGTCATATAGGCCTTAATCTAAAATATTTAACAAACCTGTCTTAATTATCTGGTCAGTGTCATACCAAGTAGTTAATGATGTAAGGAAAGTGTTTAGCTGGAGGCTTATATCTGACATTGCCCAGACTCTGCTTTGTCAAAAGATGTACCATGGTATAGAAAAGATTTATAAAGTCATTGTGACTTTTAAAAATAAACAAAGTTGAGATGGTACAAGAGTCCTGAGATTATTTCTAAGTCGTCAGATAATTGTTTATTCTAATGGTCTTTCCCTTCACACACAGGGATAAAGCTGACCTCCGGGACTCTGCTTTCATGCCTGCAATATGATTTTCTCATTTGACTGCTCAAATGAGGTTGTGAATTTTATTTTAGAATCCAAACTCTGTAATTCCCTTTTAAGAATCTGCTGCCACTAAGGTGATTTAAATCCTTTTTTTAAAAATCGCTTAAAGATTTAACATTTTCTTTCTACTAAAAAGCTAGGCATGGTGATGCGGCAGCATCCTGAATTCTTAGCTACTCAGAGCTCACAATCAAGAGGATGCCTGGAGTTCAAAATCTAGGACCAGTTTGGGCAATGTAGCAAGACCTTGCTCTCTTTAAAGAAAAAAATATATATATATATATATATTGCAAAATGTTTGAATATGAGTTACTTTAGGACCTGAGACCCGTTGACAGAACTGAGCCCCTGGCCTAAGAAGCTGCCTCTAGAATGGGTCTAGTGAGTCTTTATTCCTGTACCCTGCTGGAGAATCTCAACGACTAATCCAATGACAGACTGGAACAGACTAGCATCTGCTTTGAAGGCTCCAAGGAGTACCCAGCTTAGAGGCAGTTCTTTGGTTTGAGGATTATCTCATTTCCCTATGGCATTGAACCTAAGATGCTTTCTCTCTAAGCCACATGATATCCCCTCCTGGGCCCAACCTATTCCAACCTCACCCCTGACCTCCACCTGCTTCATAACCTCAGGCATGGATCACAGAGAATGTGAAGTCCCCAGTCACTAGGCTGGTACTGGAGCCAATAGGGAAGGATGAAGGAATAGCTATTAGGAGTGCTCCTAAGGAGCATGGGGTTTGCCAGGTGCTGCTCCTCTCTTTGTCTGGGTTGAGACTCTCACCAGTATCTTTTTTGTACAGTTTAAGGACTTGCTGCAGCACATACCTCTCTGAAATTCACCTTCCATGCTACACTATCCTTAGATTTGAGTTCTGGCCACAATGAAAAAATGGGCACCTTCATATTCCTGCTGTCCAGTCCTACAAGGGATAGGCGAGGTGGAAGGTATATAATAAATTCCAAGCAAGGAAAGAAATGTCCTTAAGCTTAGAAACATACTGGCACTACATAAACTAAGACTAGAGCCCAGAGTCCAGAAATAGTCCTCCAGGCAAGGTTCTTCTTTCCTGGCATGTTAATGACCTGGCAGTAACTGGCAGAGGATGAAGGGGTGGGTACTTGGGCTTATCTGTGATGGGGTTACAGTGGTCCATGATCCCAAGCTGAGTTACAAGCAGCAGAAATGACATGTTTGACAGGGATGATGTTTGTTTAGGAGATTTGACACTCTATTAAACAAATAGACACTGAAATGTTTGAACAAACAGAAGATGTGGTACACAGAACCTTGGAATCGCAGAGGGCGTAGGCCCAGAGTGCCTTTCTTCTCTCCTCTCTAAGTCTAATTCTTTGTCAAATCCTGTGCTTAAGAGTGTTTTTTACATGTATGCCTAAATCTTTCTTCTGAATTGTTTACACATTTGGATCCCCTCCTCTTCTCCCTGAATGTGGCAGTAACCAGTTAAGTAATATTAATAAGGCCTCCCATTTGCCTACATTCATTGGCTTTGGGGAGATCTTATTAAAACTTTTGTTTTCTATGTGTAGCTGCTTTGCCATTATGTATGTCTGTGTACCGTGTGTGTGTGTGTGTGTGTGTGTGTGTGTGTGTGTGTGTGTGTGTGAGAGAGAGAGAGAGAGAGAGAGAGAGAGAGAGAGAGAGAGAGAGAATTGTCCACAGAGACCAGAAAAGGGTGTCAGATCCTCTGAAACTGGAGTTGCAGACAGTTGTGAGCTGTCATATGGATGCTGGGATTGAACCCAGGTCTTCTGGAAGAGCCTCTGGGCTCTTAACTGCTGAGCCATCTCTCCCATCTCAAGGAGATCTTTTTGAAACACAATGAGATCCTGTCTTCTTTGTTGTCGGCCCTTCACTAGCACTAAGTAACTGGTCACCTCATTTGAGTCATAGCCTATCTATCAGGTGCCTTTTTCTTCCTGATATACCACATTGTCTACTAGATCACTCTCCTGTGCCCCACTCACACCAGAGCCAAAGGACAGGTAGTCTTCAGCTACTTGTTTCCTCCACATTCTTTCAACAAACTGCTAGATGTTGACATTTGTAATTTACTCAAAGGTGCTCACCCTAGTAGAAAAACATAGTTAAATCTGAGTTACTATTAGATAGGGACAAGTTGCCATGGAAACACAAAGGAACATTTGGCAGTGGAGTCTAGGAACCCTTCCAGGAGGAGGTGACACAGGGCTAGGTCTTGTCAAATAGATGGACATGTTTAGAGCAGAGTATTCTGGGAGGAAGTAAAGGCCTGGGGATGGGAAATAGCAGGGCAAGTCTGAAAAGTTGAGGTTCACTATGGAGTTTAAGCTGTTGGGCATTTAACAGCAAGAGGGAGATCCCTGTCTCTAAGGGGCTTTTTCTGAGCCTAAGCTTGGCAGGAACTAAGAGTGATCCAGGGACCCCTCTGCCCTGCAGGTGCTCCTCCATCTGAGAAGTTCCTGGGTTGGAGCCTTTGGCACTCCCTCCCACTCTCACTGATAGCATTGCAGAAGGAAAGAGGCAGGGGAGGAAGCAGATAAGAAAGACAGCTTCTGTTTAGACACAAATATCTTGCTGATCAGCACAGATGGGATGAGAAATACCAAAAAAAGTACATGACAGTTTAGAAAGAATTTGGCTAAATGTTGCATATTTTTAACATACCTGTGTAGAGTTTTTGGATCTAGTACCTGAGTCACTCTGATTTTGACTGGGAATAGGGGCCTGTCTCAGTCAAATGGTGTCTTATTTCAGAAATGCACCCTTCTCCATCCACAAAAGTATTCTTGTGATTTTTTTTTTTTTCTCTCACCAAAATAAGGCACAGGATTTGTCTCTGACGCTGTGTCTCCCTATTTGGACGGCAAGCTGTGTAACATATTTCTCCTCAGCGTGAAGCTTCTTGGCAGACTCTTGAGGCCACGTTTTGGTGGCTTCAGAGTTATCTTTGGATCTGTCAAAAGTGCTAATGGGCTTTCTGGCCTTCTTTAAGCTCCTCATTTCTATTTTCTTGTTACTTCCATCCTCTTCTAAAAGAAAATTCATATAATTCATCAGCAGTTAAGCTCTTTCTGAAATGCTCAGCTGAGGGCCTCATATTTGTTTGTGAGAGCTGCTCTGCCGTGTCACTGTCTCCAGAACAAACCCCACCCTGACATCATTAGCTCAGCACTCCTCAGTCCACTGGGCAGAGAAATGCTTCTTGCCCAGTTCCATCCGCCTTTAGTGCTCCTTTTTATTTTTCTGTGGAGTTTGTTAGAAGAAAAGCTAGTATGACAGTTAACAGATAAGCTTCAGATTTAGGAGAACTGCTTTGGCTCTGCCCTTTCTGACTGGGTGATCTCTCAGAAGCAGCTGAGAGGCTTTCTAAGCTATAGTTTCTCTATGTAGACATGGCAGTGTCTGCCTACAGGATATTAGGAAGAATAGAAAGAACCACAAAGAAAGCACACTTGGTCTAGTATATAGGGATTCCTCTATAAATAAGGCAACAATTTCCAGGATGGGTCCCCTTTCTTTGCATATGTATTTTCTCTTGTTTCCCCATACTCTTTTGAATATGCTATTTAACTTTCCACTTTTTGAATATGATATTTAACCTTCACTTTAAAGTGTTATATTTTTAAACCCTAGACTGAATCTTCTGCTGTCCACTTATCATGTGACCTTTGTCATTACATCACTTTTCTGTGTGTCTGTTTTATATCTTTAAATAGAGAAAGTGACATCTAGTTCAAAGAATGGATTTAAGGTTAAGCAAGGTAACCTGTGTAAAGCCTCATCGTGGTAGAAAGTGAGTGAGCAATATGGAGAAGGCATAGTCTAGGGGAGTAGTCAGTGTATAGAGCTATTAATCTATTTGCTCTTTATTTGTGAACTTTGATGGTAAACCTGTTACTCTGGTCAAACAGTAATAAATCATGAGATAAGTGCCCGTTCTTATTTATCTTCAGCCATAATATTGTTGAAAGCACTTTATGCTATTTTGCTTACAAAGTCTACTGGTTTACTTAAATTATATGTTGTAGATTTTTAATCATGATAAACTGCCACTCATGGCAACAGCACTTCTTCCTTCCTTTTATTTCCTGAGAATTATATTGAACAGCCTTGAAAACCTGTAACATTGAAGAAATTAACATATTGTGTATATGATTAATGTCAGGTGTATGTAGAAGGGGTTGTGCAAATGAAATATTCTCCATTTCCCTGCTGAAATCTGAAGAGTCTATTCCATAATGCTAATTAAAAGAATGAAACCCAGGTTACAGGGGAAAAAACAGAAGCTGGTTAAAACACAACAATTGTTACAACTTGCTGCTATTGTGATACATGTCATCTCCCCCTTCCCTTGTTCCAAGTGAAATGCTTGGGAGTTGTAAATCTTTGATACTGTTTTAATTTTAGCAGAGCCATTTTGGGGAGTGTATGCTATGGAGAACAGCATAAAGGACAAGGCAGGTAATGTCCTGCTTTTGTGCTAGGATCTACTAGGTAGAAGCAGGCTCTGTGTCAGAAGCTTAGGCACTTTGCTAGGATGCATGGCACAGTATCTGGGAAAAGTTCTGGGGCCTAGGGTCGGAAGATCAGAGAAGAGTCCTGTCTTCATTGCTTATTAGACCATTTGATCTTGGAGAATCTCCCTCAGACTGAGTCTCCTCATTTTTTGAGGTTGCAGAGTTCCTGTGCTTCTCATCCTTTGGAGCAACATGAAAAGCAAACACAGTGCTATATGTGACCTCAAGTTGTAACCTATAATCACCACACAAGGATGCAGTTGCTCAGGGTGCTCATCTCCAAGGATGCTTTGAACTTTGCATTTCATGATCTCATACATGAGTGGAACTTGGGTTCCCAGTTAGAAAGAGTAGGACAAAGAAAGAAGAGCTCCTGATTATTTGCTCTTTCTCCTGCTTTTATGAGATACTATCCATAATAAGAACAAACAAAATAAGCCACAAGCCTTGCTTTCTTCTTTCTCCTAGAGAAATCTGACAGAATATTTTGTGGCTGTGGATGTGAACAACATGTTGCATCTGTACGCCAGCATGCTGTACGAGCGCCGGATCCTCATCATCTGCAGCAAGCTCAGCACCGTGAGTAGACCGTCTCGAGATGGCTTTGCAGTCATCTAATTTTAATTGAAAGATGTATCAGCAAGATTAAAGAAAATTTTAGGAAAACGAATAAACCACATTCCCCTCATATGGTAATAAATCACCATCATTAATTATTCATATGCCTTTACAGTGTCAAAGCCTATTTCATTTATTCTTGCAGTCTCATGATCAATTATAAATACTTTTTCTCTTGATTGTGCATTATAAACATTGTGCCTATCTCCACATAAGCTTATTTTTGTCATTTTTTTTAAAATATTGGTACCATATTTCATTGTAGTGATGTAGTCATAGATTACTAAAGTTTTCATCCTTTGATGGTCACTTAGGTTGTTCATAAATAAATCCTCTAGTAGATGATACTGCAGCAAACATCTTTTAGCTCCTTTACATTGAAACAGCCCACATGTATATATGGGGGCTTTGTAAATAATAAATATGCTAAGCAGTGGGACCTTTGGTCAAAGGCTTTGATAAACACCAAAACTTGGAGGCTGGCACATTGTTTCCCCAGAAGGCTGGGCCTGTTTACAGGAAATGTTGTCATCTGTATAAGTGAACCACTTTCACTACAGTCTTTGCTAGAATTCTGTTTCTTTGTGTGTATTTTCTGTGTGCTTGTGCTACATTTTAATCTTGCAATATAAATAGGTATAAAATGACATGATAAGTTTTAATTTTGATATCTTTGGTTAGAACTATATTTCTTTTTTTTTAACTTTATTTATTTATTTATTTGCCTTGGTGTTTGTCTGGAACTGGAACTACAGACAGTTGTTAGCTGCCATGTGGGTGCTGGGAATCGAACCCGGGTCCTCTGGAAGAGCAGACGGTGCTCTTAACCACTGAGCCATCTCTCCAGCCCCTAGAACTATCTTTCATGAGTTTATTTCCTGTATGTATTAATGTCTTTTCACATTTACTTCAGAGGGGTTTTGATGATTTGTTCTGTTTTTTGAGATTTTTAAAAATTGGGTGATATGTGTGTTTGTATGTTTGGAAGTGAATGTGTGTGCACATGCATACAGAGGCCCAAGGTTGATGCTGGATGGCTTCCCTCTTCCTCATATGTTGTGCCAAGGTCTCTTGTTGAACCTGGCACTTGATGTTTTAGTCATCCTGTTCTGCCAGGAGTTTCCTGTCTCATCTTCCTGCCTACTGAAATGACTGGAAAGCCACTACCCACTCAGCTTTTTTATGTGAGATCAGGAGATCTGAACTCCAATTCTCACACTAACAATAACAGATACTTTACCCACTGAATCATCACTCCAACCCTGTTTTTGTTTGTTTGTTTGTTTTGTTTTGTTTTGTTTTTGTCTATTTGAGATAGGGTTGTTGAATTATAATACAAACTGGACTTGAACTATGTAGCCCAGACTGGCCTCAAATTCGCTGGCTGGCAGCCCTCTTACTTTAGCATGAGATTCAAGTGTGGGCCATTATGCCTAGCCTGGAGTTTTTCTCATAAGTTTGAGTGAGTCCTTTGTGTATTGTATTGATAATAACTTTTGTTATATGTTTAACATATTTTTTAAATATTTATTTACTATGTATACATATACAAGAGGATACCAGATCTTATTATAAATGGCTGTGAGCTCAGGAGCTCTGGAAAAAGTTAGTGCTCTTAACCTCTGAGCCATTTCTCCAGCCCCATATTTTTTATTTGTAGTTTTTTTCACCTGATAAGTATGGTCTTTAGTTCATCTTATTATGAAAGTTCTCAAGTAAGCATTCTGGAAAATTGAAATTACTTCACAGTAAATACTGATAAGATTTTATCTACTCACATGAACTAATTTACTGAAGCTGCTTTATCACGTTCATTTATATAGTTAATATGTAAGCTCGCATCTGTGTGTGATGATATCTTGTTTATTTGATAAAATTTGTCTGGAATGTCAGATGACAGAATCACCCACAGCCAAGACAGGAAGGTCAGGGAGTGAGAACGCCTGGATCTCAGTGAGTTTAAGGCCTAATAGCTAGGCAGTGGTAGAGTGTACCTTTAGTCCCAGCTCTAGCAGAGTTGAATCAGGAAGTGAACTAGCTGGGCAGGAAAGGAAATATAAGGCAGGAGAAGACAGAAATTCAGCTGTTCTGTCTGAGCCACCAATCAGGTTAAGGACCCATGAAGATAGGACTTTCCCTTTTCCGCCTAAGAAGTTGGCTGGATGAGAATTGGCTGTGGTTTGTTTCCTCTCTCTGGTATCTCATCATTTTCCCAATACCTGGCTCCGGGTTTTTATTATAATACTAAATATAATTTGTGCAATAGCTCTCTCTCTCTCTGTGTGTGTGTGTGTGTGTGTGTGTGTGTGTGTGTGGTGGGGGCGTTTATATACACTTGGTTTAGAAACCAGATTATCCTTGGGTCTTTTTATTAAGCTCTGTCCACTTTTTTTTTTTTTTTAGACAGAATCTTTCAAACCCTGAATCACAGGCTGATTCTAAAATGAATATGGAAAAGCCAAAAGAACCCCTCCCCCCCAAAAAAAAACATACTTAAGGAAAATGAATGAATTGTGATAGCTTGCTTTAGTAAAACTTTCTGTAAATCTCTGCCCACTGGTCTGCTCTGGTAGTGGTTGCATTGTGAGAATGTAGGCATGCTAATGGCACAGGAACAGTACTGGAAACAACCCACATGTATACAAAGGCTCTATAAGTAACAAAGGAGGCACTGAACTGTCAGTCAAAATTAGACTGACTTTTTAGTATTAGCTGTCCACCCAGAGAAGGAAAAGAAGAATGTCTGTTTCACTTGTGCAAGACTAAACTCAAATGAATTAATATCTAAATGTGACTGAACCCAGCATGCCAAGAAAGCCCTCCATCAATGAGATGAAGATCCCATCTTCAGTCCTCAATTATATTAGGGTCCAACAGTCTCTTCTGCAGAGTATGAAGTACTGGATGCTATGTCAGAGGCCATGTGGCCAACATTGCATGTAAACTCTGACTTTCTCATTACCATAGATAAACTAATGGTGAGATTGGCTCCAACAGCAGGCCACACTGGGTCTTATCACTGTAGGTTACTGGTTATGTGGCAGGTTTTGGTGTCTTAAGTTGTTCTCTTTAAAATTTGCATGTATGGTGTCCTTATTTTTTATATGTGGATCTATTTCTAAAAGTGTTTTATTGCACAAATCCTAATTGATCTTAAAATAAAAACCCAGAGCCAGATACCAGGATAACTGCTGAAAGATCAGAGAGAAACAAGCCACAGCCACTTCTCAACTCCTCAGATGAAAGGGGAAGATCATGTCTCCAGGAATCCTCTGACAGAATGTCTCTAGATCCTGTCACCACCTGATTGAACTTCCTGTCTCTACCTTCCTAGTGCTGGATTAAAGGTGTATGCCACTGCCGCCTGACCTCTATGAATAACCCTTTGGCTGGTTCTGTCCTCTGATCTTTAGATAAGCTTTATTTGTTAGAGCATACGCAAAATATCACCATAGTGTTTATGAAGCAAACAAACAGATGCCCCCAAGAGATAGAGACAAAGTAGTTCCTGAAGAAAGATTAAGAATCAGTGGTGCAGGCTAAAGAGAAGGCTCAGAAGTTAAAGAGCACTAACTGTTCTTCCAGAGGTCCCAAGTTCAGTTCCCAGCAACCACATGGTGGCTTACAACCATCTATAGTGAGATCTGGTACCCTCTTCTGTATACTGTATACATAAAAAATAAATAAATCTTTAAAAAAAAGAATCAATGGTGCCTAAGATTTTCCAACTCTGGAAATGAGAGTTTTATACCCATCTAATGGAAGCCAGGAAAGAGTCCTGCTGCCTCGACATTCCTGTCAACGCCTGAGGTCTGCAGTCTGTTGTACTGTGCCCTCCCTTGTGAATGAACTGTTTGTCACCTGGCATGTCCAGATGACTTTATCCCACAAAGTATTTCAATAGTTAACATCAAACAAAAATTCTGATTTTCTGAAGCTTGCATTTGAGTAAGGGAGACTTTATATTACATATAAGGCCCAGTAGCTACTGAGAAGGACCCAGAGTAAGAAGAGCAGAAGAAAGAGGAATGGGGAAGGGATTGTGATTTTATTTTAACTTGAGAGACACCTTGTTGAGAAAGTGCTTTTTAATGCCATGTTGTACTCCACTGCTGGCTCTTTCTAAAGTGTATACCAACATGATTGAGTGACTCCCAAACCTTAACGACAAAGATGAGCCAGAGAGAGGGCTCAGTGGGTAAAGGCACTTGCTTCAAGGACTGATGATTTTAGTTCAGTCTCTGAGACCCATGTGGTAGTGGTAGAAGACAAGAACCCACTACTGCAGGTTGTCCTCCAACCTGCACATAACCTTTTAAAAAGATAACTTTCTTTGAGCCACATCCACTTCATTCATTTATATTCTTCCCTTAATCCTTTTCTGCTGTACACCTTTAGAACAAAATACCCCAATTATCTACTGCCCTGGTTCCTCTGCTCTCATTCTCCCATCACCACTTTACTAAAACAGCTTTTGTCTGAGCCACTAGCGACCTTATGGTAGTAAAGTTAAAATGACTTAATACTTGCAAAACTCTTAGGACATGGTCTGGCATGTAGTATGTGTACATGTTCATAATAAATCACTAAATGCTTTAATGAGAGCTCAGATTTTAATGTTTCAAATCAAAACCAAGAAGTGATTATTTAGAAACAGGAAAATTAATTCTGTGTTGCATGATTAAGGGTAAAGACAAATATGAAGCAGACTGTTCCTAAGGTTCCAAACATGCGTTATTTTTACTTTTGGGGGTGATGATTGTGGGGTTTTGTTTGTTTACAGATAGTTGATTGCTGCTCAGGTCTGAGTTCTGTAATTGATGATGAGGCTCCCCTTGTTTTAGGGGGTGAGGTTCTGCTCCCAGCCAGAAGGCACTTGGTAGATCCAGCATCCTCATCTATTACATGGAGTGTCTCTGAAGATCAAAGAAGCTGAGCAGACAGGAGTTGGGTTCAAGCCTTTGTCTCTTCAGATTCAGGATTTGAAGGTCTCCCTATTGTTTCCTCTGACTTCCTCCAGTATAGCTTTTACTTAACTCAAAGAACAGTTAGATGTGAAGGCTGATTAAGTCTGAGGTGTTCTGATGAACCTTCTTGGAAGGTCCTGATGTGTCTTTAATACCCCAACAAACTACACGTTCTTCACTTTGCCTAATAAGATATAGCTTAATGCTCCTCAGAGCTATTAAGGATTGGAAAGATAAAGGCTACCACCAAGCATTCCAGAGTGCATCTGTAAAACAGACTGCATGTTGGAGACAAATCTCAGTTCAGATAATACATATCACAGGGTGTCTCGGTCAATAACATTATGATATTCTGTACAAGATAAATGTAACTTTTTGTTCTCTTTGCTTAGTTAATGTTTATTGATTGTTTTCCTTTGTAAACAATAAATTAAGAAGGCTTAGCTAAATCTTGTTCTGTGATTTCTTGGAACACAAAGATCCCACTTTTCTTTCATATTTTTAGACCCAAGTTTAACTCATTGCTTTTTGGAAATACTTGTGGTTAGCTAGTATATCAAAGATATGGTCTTTCTAGAAATGAGACCTTTATAATACCACCATTTCTCGAAGTATTTAGAATTATTCCCATTTTACAGAGCAGCCTGTTCATTTGGGAAGGTAAAAAACTTACCTGAAGTCAGTGCACTAGTCAGAGAAAGAAAGCCACAAAATAGACCATGATGCTGTATATGGAAGGAATCTAGATAGGAAGAAACAGCTGGAGACTGTATATACAAGGGAAACTTGGCCCCTTCAAAATTCTTATTTTTGCCACCTGGTTATATTGATTGGGATTCTTTCACATTGTAACCCTGTGTAGGAGCTACCACTAGAAGCAGAGAAAATTTGTTAGAACTCTGTTTATAAAAAGCCAAAATGACCACAGGGTGACTGTACCTCCAGAGAACGTGAGTTCAATTCTCATTCTCCTCCTAGTTCCCCTAATCAGCCATTTAAAAAAAAGCCAAAATGGTAAGAGCTGGTGGATAATGTGACTAGTTAAGCTGATGATACTGATTTGGATGAAGAAAGAGACCAATCTACATAGGATTCAGAGTTTCTTGTATAGCCCCAGGGCTACCAGAGAAGGACACAAATGGCATTTTTAGAATATCTAGATTATCTAAATGTCTAGAACACCTTTATGTAGACCCACACTCAGTACTTCATAAGGCAGACTCTAGCACTTCCTTAAGATTCTTTTAAGTAAACTTTTCTGAGCTATATACTGTATGAAGTACTGTGTAAATAGACAGTCTTGTGCATGCTCACAAATCTACAGGCATATTTGCATATGTGTATGTCCATGGTATCTATGATTATCTTATTCTCATTAGATTTTTTTTAACAACTCCAGGAACTACTTGGTTTTATTCTCCTTTTACAGCTGAAAATATTGGCAACCAAAAAGTTGAAATTCTTGTCTAAGCTGAGCTGAAGAGATAGTATTAAAACCACTTCTGGGGGGCTGGAGAGATGGCTCAGTGGTTAAGAGCACCGTCTGCTCTTCCAGAGGACCCGGCTTCGATTCCCAGCACCCACATGGCAGCTAACAACTGTCTGTAGTTCCAGTTCCAGGCAAAACACCAAGGCAAATAAATAAATAGAATAAAGTTTAAAAAAAAAAACAAAAAACCACTTCTGGTTCCAGGCCCTCTGGCTACCTCATACTGCCTCCTTGGTAACTCTACAGTTGTCATGAGTTGCTCCTGACACTTGTACACTCAGAAACATTCTTGGCATGATGCTTCCACTGATCATCTATCTGAGTGCCTGGTATTGCTCTTATGTGCCCAGCACCACTCTGGGCACCAGAAATGCACCCCTCTCCTTGTCTCAGCCATGGCCTCCTACTCCTACCACTGTTGGTGCATTGTTAGATTTCTTTTTTTTTTTTTTTAAATCAGCTTAACACATTCTTTTTTTTTTTTTAATTTTATTTATTTATTTGCCTTGGTGTTTGCCTGGAACTGGAACTACAGACAGTTGTTAGCTGCCATGTGGGTGCTGGGAATCGAACCCGGGTCCTTTGGAAGAGCAGAAGGTGCTCTTAACTGCTGAGCCATCTCTCCAGCCCCTCATTGTTAGATTTCATATCTGCCCAATCTCCCCAACTACCTTGAGCAAAGCCCTGTAGGACCCTGAGCCAGCACAGTGGCTTCAGGGGTCATGGATTGCACTTCCACCTCTTTAGCTCTCAACCCTGCCTGTCCCTTTTTTACATTAGGGGTGCTAGAAGTTTTAAAATCCCTGACTCTCCAGTTAACTGATGACACAGTGTGTTTACTTTACTAAGAAATTTATTTAGCCTATCTAAATGATGAGTTAAATATTTTCTTAAGAAGGAGTCACTATTGGGTGGAAACCCATGTGTGATTGAGTTTCCACATGTATCACTCCCACAACTATGAGAACAATTAATACTTTTCTAATGGTACCTCATTTAGAAAAAGAAAAAACTAACATAAAGTCATTTTTCACTTTCTTCCCAACTAGACAAGCACACATTTTTCCCAGAGAATGTAGGACTTGGGTACTGGTGCCCTGGACAAGTGGTAGATGATAATTGTGTCTTCTTGCAAGCTTCCCTAGCCTGGCCTTTGTAGATGTTTCAGTGTTTGGGAGAAGTTGTGGATCCTTTCCCAACCTTGCCTATCACATCACACACTCTTTCACACAGACAACAG
>PVIH01001378.1:87712-177781 GCA_004025045.1 Sigmodon hispidus
TTTTTTTTTTTTTTTTTTTTTTTTTTTTTTTTTTTTTTTTTTTTTTTTTTTTTTTTTTTTTTTTTTTTTTTTTTTTTTTTTTTTTTTTTTTTTTTTTTTTTTTTTTTTTTTTTTTTTTTTTTTTTTAGCTCAGGCAGTAGCTGGATGTCTTAGCAGCATTTGCAGAGCTTTCAAGGTTCCTCTGCACTAGAACAAGCTAATTCTGCTTGCTTATCTGTAGCCCTTGAAGCAAAAAAGAAGTGGCAGTTTAAGGAGGTTTGAAACCCTGGACTGGAGCCAGGGCCTCTTTGCCTGCACACTCCACTCTGCATGTTCCAGCCGTAGGAACAGACAGCATTATTTTGTTTCAAACTGTCTCAAGAAGAGCCAAGACCTTGTAACTGGAAACTTCCCAAACAGTGAAGACTAAGACTAAATTTAGTGTTCTATTTAAAAAATAAAATAAATCAAACATTTTGTCTGTTCATCTCTTATATGTTTTGAGAGGGGGGTGGGGTCACTCTGACAACCTAAGAAGATATTAAAGAGTGAGAAGCAAGCTAATCCTTTTGGTGAAGAGGGAAATCCTTAACAAAATGTAATGAAGTGGCATGAAATACAGACTTGGCAGCCAAACTCACAAGTGGCATAGCCTCTCTAATCTCCATTACATAAAATTTTATTGTGGCTCAGAGAATATGAAAAACTGTTAAAGTAAATGAAAGAAACCTCCACTAATAGGAAGTAGAAAAGAGGATTGCTATGTTTTACTTACATAAATTTTCAGTGTAAATATAATTAACTGCTTTTTGAACTGTATTCATTTAATTATGTGTGAGTTGGTTTTCTCCAGTTCTTATTGAACTATAACTGGAGTAAAAAGAACCTTGCCATGTTGAGGAGACTGTAATACAATACAGGGCATTAGCAGTAAAATCGGTAGTCCTTTGATACAACTTCAGCCAGCCTGTCTCCACACTGATTTTGATCCTCCCCTACTGCTTCCTCTGTAGTTTGAACAAACACTGAACACCTGCTTTGGACCAGAGAGAGAATTCAGATTGTTAGCAATTCCCAGATGGTTTTAGAAACACCCAGAAAACATGCTAAAAATGCAGGTTCACAGATAGTATCTCCAAACACTTGGTTCAAAAAGTCTAGTGCAAAACCAAAAAAAAATTTTTTTTTTTCAGATTCACCCATTGATTGATAGGCAGCCATATTTAGGATCATGGAACACACTGTTCTCCGGCAGAAACAACAATAATTTGTTGGGAGTTGTCAGTTGTTCACCATTCTCATCTCCACATACAACTACAGGGACTGTATGTGTTTGTCTGGAAGACTGTCATGAGTACAGACTAGCACTTAGAAGTTCTTAGAGAGATCTCTTTGAAAGAGAGATCTTAGTGGTACCCTTCTCTAGACTGGCTAAGGTTGTGACTTTGCTTAGGGTACCACTAAGCATAATCTATCCAGTTTGTCATAGCATTGTGGGGCCAGCACAGTCTACCATGCAACTCAGGATTTATGACTGATAGTACATAAGTAGTATTATGCAAATACATTTGTATATTCTTATGGGAAGTATGTGGTGTGTATATGTACAAATGTCCTCACCTATACAGGCTAGTATGGATACCAGAGACTGATATTGAGATGCCTTTCTTCAGTCACTTCTCTACATTATTAGTATTATTTAGTATCTAGGGACAGTTTATTCCTGAACCTGAAGCTAGTTGTTTGCACTAGGTTGGCTGGCCAGTGAGCCCCCAAGATCCACCTGTCTCTAGCTCCCAGCTCTGGCGTTACAGACTTGTACTGCCACACACCAGCTTTTTTATGTGTTTCAGAGATCTAAATTTAAATAAATACTCAAGCTTATGTAGAAAGTTGTTTACTTGCTGAGCTGTCTCCAAGCCCTTGGTTTTTGGGGGTTTTAGCAGTAATTTCTAATTCATAAATCATACCTCCACTCAAGAAACATAAATGGGCAATATTAAAATTACTTTCCTCTTAATATGTTTGAAAATCTCTAAATGGGACCCACTTTAGCATATATCTCAAAGGCATCTAATAAGGAAATAACAAAGAAGTACTATGTACCATGTCAGTGGGACAAGGATTTATAATTCTCATTGGTGGTTTTGAAGGTGGCCAGTATGGTCACTTTGATGTGCTGTGAGATTAGGCCATGCATTTATGGGTTTCTAAAAACTAAGAGAAATAAACAGCTTCACTTTTTTTGCTAACTTGATGACTATATTGAATCTCCTAGCTAGATTCCTCCGACAGTCCTTTTGGTAGAATATTTCTCAGAAAAAGGACAGCAAGGTTGAAAGAAAGAATCAGACTTCAGTCAGGATAGTTTTGTTCTGATTTTGCTTCTTTCTGTGCCATGCACATAATCCCTGTGAGCCATTTTCTAGCCACATGGCCATGGGTGAATTGACCTCTGTCATCTCTCTGCTATTTCCTCTAAAAATGGGATGAGATAAAATCATAACCCAGCACTGTCCATGCATCACTCATTCCATAAATACCACTGGACACTGAATCTCATCTTTGTAGACAGAAACCCCCAATCTGATCTTCAGAAGCAAAGAAGGTAATAGAGATCTTGGAGAGTTTTACAGACGATGTGTATGGCTGATGTTGATGATGTCACTAATGGTGAATTCTCAAGTCACAAAGAATAATCTTTGCAACATGTATGCTTTGCATCTCCACTCACTTCTAACTAGTCTCATAATTACTGGCTGAAGGGTCATTCAGCAGAGCTTGAGTAGCCAAGGAGCCACTGTATTCCCATTGCTCAGTGTTCCACTTGGCCTCCCACAGGAAGGAATATAAGCAGCCCCTCTATCTTCATCCACCCAGCTCTGAAAGCTCTCATGTGCCATTCTCTGCTGCCCGATGCTCGCCCCAGGCAGAATCAGGGGATTCCGTCTGTATATGCTGACATACTTGAACCTCTATGATAGCACCTCTTTCATAATGCTTTTGTGTTGAAGTAGATTGTTTGCATTTTGATCTTTCTCTTTCTGTTTTAACTTGCTCGAGGGCATGGTGTGTACACATAGTGGATGCTCAGTAATTGTCCGATTAATACAGATCAGAGCACAGAGACAGCTTCATGAGAGTAAAGAGCATAGACTCAGGAGCCTGGCTTCCCAGGGTTCATATCCTAGCTCAGTCCTCAGCTCTGTGACCATAGGCAAGACCATTTTACATACCTGCATAATGGAGACATTAATACAACTACTTTATAGGGTTCTTGTGGGAGGTGAATGAGTTAGACACATGTGAAACACAGTCCTGTGTGAAGATGGTCATGATAGTGGTTTTTGGCTTTAGTCTTTGGGAGTTTACTCTCGTTTTTTAAAGTTGAATTTGGGATTTGATCCATAAGGGAGTCTTTTTATCTATTTGTGCAAGGTTAGGAATTCCAGTTCCTCCTTTCCCTATTCATAGTACTCATGACTCCCAAATTATTTATGTTAGTTTTCTTTTCTTTTGTTTTGTTTTTTGAGACATGGTTTCTCTGTGTATCCATGGCTGTCCTGGAACTCACTCTGTAAACCAGGCTGGCCTCAAACTCAGAAGTCTGCCTGCCTCTGCCTCCCAAGTACTGGGATTAAAGGCATGTGCCACCATGCCTGGCGTGCTAGGTTTCTTTTAAGAAAATTATTAAAAACAATAGTATAAATCCATTACTTAAACATAAACTATAATCTTAGGAGATTTGAAAGTGAATATAAATCCATTTACTCTCAATGAGATGGCCAACTGATTTCTTTCTGAGTCCCAGCTTTGATCCACTGATGACAGATGTGCATTAGGAGAGATCCTGAAGCTATCTCCATGTTCAGCAATGGCTGTTCGAGGCACAGATAGAGGCACAGCCACACACTTGCTGTCCATCTTTACATGGTTTATTATTAATCTTGCAACCTTGACTTTTTCTTTTTTACCTTAAAGATGAAAAACAAAAAATGCTTTCCTCTCTTGTGGTGGCTTCTTTCTTACATAGTTTACCTTGCTGTACTTTCTGCCACAGCTTTGGTAGCTAACACTTTTCTCTGGTGGTTGTATTCACTTTGATGTTTTGAAGTGTCAAATCTTGGCAGGAAAGCTTTTACTCTGATTAATAACTTGCTCTAATTACTCTAGCTAGGAGGTGGCTTTAAAAAGAAAATGGAAGAAAGAACGAATAAGTGAGATGCTGAGGAAGCTGCCTCTTCTCAGCTCTTGGAGTTCTTAGAGTCCTGACTGTACTTGACCACATTGGAATTTGTTTGTTTGGGTTTTTTTTTCCCCCCTAAAGACAATGTAGGAGGAGGAGAGCTAAGTTGAGTTCCACTGACTACAAGAGAAACTACTTAAAGATTCCTTTTCTTACTAAAGAGGAGCACGGCATTTCCTCCTGTAAGCAGGACATTGTTTGCTCTGCACACATCCGTCAACTGTGTGAACTATCAGACTTTAAAGACCTGCTTTTCCCCTGCTTGTAGTCAATACAATTGAAACATTTATAACTTAAGGGTTTTTCTTTACATGATGAGGTTCACTCGGAGTATCTGAAAACTTTTTGCTGATTCTAGAGTGGAATTCCCACTCTAGAATTTACAATTTATAATTAAAAGCAAAAATCATAGCACTGTTTGCATCACAGCAATTATTCCTAACAACCACAAAGATTGTAAGTAAAGAACCTAGTACTCAAGCAGAGAACTCTAATAAGCTCCTCAAGACACAACATTCTCTAAGCCACTGTACATAGAATGACTCTTGTTGAAATGCATGAGCATTAAAGTCACAAATCTGCAGTTCTTTCTCTGCTCTGTTTCATCAGTTTGTTTTTGTTTAGTCACAGAGGGGAAATCCAGATGCCTGTAGTCCTGTGAAGCAGGTGTCAGTCTGATTGTTTAACATTCTCAATTAAACATTCACAAGGATGTGTAGAATGACCGCAACCATCCCATCCCCTAGGCCAGCCTTTAAATCCTGGAGTCTCAATACTTTCTCAAAAATGTGCAGTTTCCAGTGGTGATCTATTGAGTGACTGCAGGTTGACGAAATGTCAGTGACCTTTTTTACCATTCTTCTTGACATTAAGCCAGGGCATTCTCATGTTCCTCAAACACTTTACTCAGCACCTGCCCAGTGTCAGGCAATGTGGAAATAAGGAAACAGTTTGAATATGGTCCCTGTCCTTAAGGAGCTGCAGCTGGAGCTATGCTCTGGATCTACTTCCATTATCATCTTCTGAGCTCTTCCACATGTTGAGGGGAGCTTGGGTAGGCATGGAGGAAGGCTGCTCTCCACCACAGGGAAAGGTAGCACTTCTTAGTTTAAGAGTTTTGGGGGAAGGAATCCTTGTGTCAGCAAAGTTAAGAAACAGACTTTGAAAATGGATCCTGGCTGGCTTCTGCGTAACCAGTACAGCTGCAGAAGGTCAACAGGGACAGAAGAGGAGCGTTCTTCATTTCAAAGGGTGGAAGTTCCTCGAGTCAAAGCTGCAAGGGGCATGGAGATCTTGCAGGTCAGCCTCTAACTTTTCACATGGGGGAAATTAAGACCCAAGAGAGGTAGTGGTTTGCTCAGATCAAAAAGACAGTGGTAAGTGTGTGAGAAGGAACATGACAGTAAGCAAAACTTTCTGATCTGTATGTCCTAGGTGACATGTAAATATATATATGACTAGCATTATTACTTCCTTGTCTAGAATTCCCTGAATTAAAGTCACCATGACACCTTAGTTATTTGAATAATAAAGTTTGTCTGTTTTTTGTTTTTTGGTTTTTTTTCCTCATGAAAGAAAGGAAAAAAAGAAAGAAAGGGAGGGAAGGAAGTAGAGAGACCGACAGACGGAGACAGAGATTCCTGTTACTAGTACTCTACCCTAGATATTTAGTTGGTCGCTTAGCAGCAAGGTAAATCAGGATTTACATAATTGGGTGGTGCTGACACCAGGTAGGCACAAATTACTTTTTAATTTAACTTATGTGATGTGGAAATAGGAAGCTTTATCATCTGACAGGACATCTCTGAGATTTCCAGTTCTGCCACTTTGTCCCCTTGTGGCCTTGGGTGAGTTATTTATTTCACCTCTAAGACTGTTCCCAAGTGTGCTTGTGTAACCTCATGAATCTACCTCTAAAACAAGGCTTCCCATGGACCTCCACCTAATATGTCTGCTATATGCATTACAGAGATTTTTGTTTTAGAATAGAGTCTTATTTTTAATCCTTTATTACAGGCTACCATAGAAATCAGATGAAACATTGGTCTTATGGTTTAACCATCAATCCATCTATGAGAAATACCTTCACTTAAACTGAAAACAAGAAAGAGTACAAATGGTATCTTGTGATTTCTTATACCTGTGTCATTGATCATTCCCCATTCATGTCCTGCTCATATCACTGTTTGTCCTTTTCCCAGCATCACAGGAAGCTAATGGAGCCATTTATAAAGCTCTAAAATGTATCTGACCTGTGCACCTTTAATGAAGGACAGATTTTGCTGAAGTTCCTCTACCACCCACCAGTGGTGGACTTTGCAGCCTGTGTCCTGGCTAGACTGGCTGTTGGCTGTATAATTTATCTAGTTTGGTCTGGAGCCTTAGACTACTCTGCTGCTTCAGGGCAAAAATCTTTTGGGGTGTAATTAAATAGGATTGATAATTGGCTTCTGATGAATATTCATTGTGACTAATGACTTTGGGCAAATTTTACACAATCACTATTCTCCTACTAAGTGAGATATTTGATAGAATTATTTTCTTCAACTTGCACTTTTAATTAAATATTCACCATACCCCCTTTTGGACTATATTCCTTATTGTATACTTTCATTGCATAAGACTTTATTCTCTCCTATATGTATCTGGTGAAACTATATAGGACTCTGTGTATCATTTCTGGATCAGTGTAGATACACAGAGACCCCATTGCAGTCAGCCACTGTTGGTTCATAATGGTGCACAGAATGGGTGTCACTTTGTATTTTGGAAAAGAGCCAATCACCTGCTTACTTTGTTTGTTTTCTTGATCAAATGGGTGAATGTGTCCTACCCAAATTGTAGAGATTTGGACTTAGAAAGCCTCTACTGAAATGATGGAGCACCTTAAAAGCTTCTGGATGTATTGTTTGTTTGTTTGTTTTTAATGAAGGATAACTAGTTTTAAATTTTTACCATTTAATCTGGCAGATTTATTTTGAGATTAAAGAGTAATGATAAAAATAATACCTGGAGATAAGATTTGGCCTGAAATAGTATAAGCAAACAAGAAATGGGGAATAAAGTCCCACCTCAAATAAAACCATTATAGTGAATAATGTGATGATTACAAACAAATTCATGTGATGGTGTTCCTTAGTGTCAAAGAGATTCTGAAGTACTTATATATTTATAAATATATTCATGTTTGAGAGGAGAGTTTGTTCTCAAACCCCAGCAGCTTTGAGAGATGAGTGGGATGGTGTGAAGGATGGAAAAGGGTCCATACTCCTTTTACTTCTGCAAATGATGTGTCCCAAGGGCAAGGTGGGGAGGTAGTTGAGGTTAGCTGGAGATAGCTGCTTCTCAGACGTACCAGGACTGGTACAGGCATTCTATTCTAGCTGTGTCCTATAGGCTAACAAGCAAGAAGTGATGTATGCATCAGCAAGAATGTGTTGGCAGCTAGTTAGAAATGAGGAAAAGAGCTGGTGCTCATGGCTGTTATAACCCTCCAGCCAGACTTGTGGATACAAGCATAGGAAAAGTGATTGCTCTTCACTCTACACCAACTATGAGATTGGTTATAGCAATCCATAGCTATGTGCAGCTGCCTCTGTCAGAGAACCTACAGAATAGACTAGGATGGCAATTGGGGACCTTAGTGCCTGGGAAAAGCTCTCCACACTTCCTGGATCTACTCCCCACGTGTACCTGATTTAAAGAATGAAGTCTGGAGAAAAGAGTGAGTGAGGGGCATAGCACCCTAGCTTCAATACACAGCTTTCACAACTGTGAAGCATTCGTAGCATATCCAGTTTAAAGCTGGTCATGCTATACTAACCTCTGAGATTCTTTTAGCTGGGTAATGGCACATCACTCTTTCACCACATAAATGTTCTTCTGTCATCAAAGGCCAGTTACCAGCTTGAAAAAAAAAAAAAAAAAAGCAAAAACCTCATAGTGACAGGCTTCCTAGAAACCAAAGGAGACAGAAATACATATTGTTTGCTGTTGTCACTTACTAGCTGGGTCTGCAGAATTGTATCCTGTCCCTTTTGTCTTAATGAATTTTATAGAGATTGTATTGATTTCCATTACCTTTACCTATCCATTTTATTTGTATCAGTTATGCCATCTTCAGCTAGTAAGAATAAAGAATAGCAATACAGAATAGGAGCTTATTGAAAGAAATGAGGAAGGGTAAGCCCACAAAGTATGCCAGAGCAATGATCAACTATGGGAAGAAGCAGATTCTCGACTCAGGTCTAAAGACCAGATTAGTTACAGATAGATTCAGGAGTTAAATGCTTGGAGAAATTTCAGAGGTCTTTCCTTGGAGGAGTGGGCCTTATCACTAAGGAAAAGACTTGTCCATACAGTCTTTTAAACCCCTTCTCTGAGACTCGAGGAAAATGAAGGCTAACTTGTCAAAAACATCACATCAAATGATGTTCTTTACATGATCTCAGTGCTTGCTTATAAATCAATTTAAAAGATACTAGCACTCCTTTTAAAAGTCAGGAAAGAAAGAAACAGACCTAAGAAATAGGGTCAAGGAAACATGACAAAAGTATTCACCCTCCATGCTACTTGGAGGGGTGAAAATAAAAGTGAGATGAGCATCAATTTAAACCTGACTGCCAGGAGGCTGCGTAAACCTCTGCCCCATTGGTTACACTGGCACACACGTTCTTATACATCCCCTGCCTGAAAGTACCATGACATATCTGTAAGCTATAGTTAGATCTGGATCTACACTCAAAAATAGTGTATCCAAATACAAGTGTTAACTCCATGATAGAGAGCAGCAAAATGAGTTTGGGGAATGCACTGAAGACAGCGAGAGGGTGTTTCCTAAGATGGGGGGGTGGAGATGTGCTATCATAATGTCTGTATAAAAAGAGAAAAGGCATTATATTCATAGTTATTTCAGTTTCATTAGAAAAGAAAATAAAAATACTTACATGTATAGTATTCTTAAATGCTAAATAATCTTAAGAAAGTGCCAGTTCTTTTATCACATTTGTCATTTTCTCAGATTTCCACTCTAATGTACATGAGCTTTTTATCCATTCATCTTTTTTTTTTTTTTTTTTTTTCCCGTTTCTTTTTGTTGTAGTCCTGGGAATTGGACCTGGATCTCAGACAAGCACTACATCTGAGCTGCACCCCCACCTCATGTTAGCTTTCTAATGAGAGAACAGGGCATGAAATGCATATTTTGAAGAGAAAGTCAATGTACTGGGATGGGCACATCTGACTTAGTTTCTGCTGTGACTTTAAGTCCTTTACTTTGGCAGCATCTACGTCAACTTTACCTTGAGATCTGACTTTGTTCCTCTCTTTTGCAGTTGACTGCCTGTATCCATGGCTCAGCTGCCATGCTCTACCCTATGTACTGGCAGCATGTGTACATCCCTGTGCTTCCCCCACACCTGCTGGACTACTGCTGGTAAGGCTGCCCAGGATCCTCTCCTCCGCTTCCTTTTCTAGGAATGACCCAAGAATGTAAAGGCTTTAAGTTGCAACTGTAGTAGGTAAATACTAAATGATATTGAGTTTGGAACGCTTTACAGCAAGCCACTTTATGTCATGACTCTTTGAAGCAATTAAGAGAGTAGCTAATATTTTTGGCACTATGAGAAGCCAAACACAAAGAAATTGTGTGCTTTTTTCCCACTCAGACACATTGGAAACTGGTGACAGGGAACATTGGGATCTGCATGGTTTCTTGGGTTTCAGCCATGCTCTAGCATTTCTCACCAGACTTGCCCTTCGCTGTAGTTTGGGTCTTCTGATTTTCTTTTTCCTCCTTTTCCTTCTTGCAGACTTACTCCTCCCTTCCTCTTTTTGTTCAGTTCTTTGTTTTATTTTACTTCTTTTTTTTTTTTTTTCAGAGACAGGATTTTACAGTATATCCTAACCAACCTTAAGCTCACAGCAGTTTTCCTGCCTCAGTTTCCTAAGTGCTGGAAGTGTGTCGTCGCACCCGAATAATCCTCTGAAACTTTTTGAGGAATTCACTGTTGGGCATTTATTAATAGAGGAAAGGAAAGAAGCCTTGGTGTGGACATATCATTAGCTTTTGACACTCTCTTTGTCTGAACGATGAAGTGGTTCAAACATAATTACATTTTTGAGATGAAACACAACATGGAGACACAATGCCTGCTGAAGCACCCTCATTGCTTTCAGGAGGTGCTGCAGAGGGTGGTTTTATTTGATGACTTGGGTCTATTTTCCTTAGGAATGACCTAGTGTAATGTATTTAGAGGCATTGTCTTAAACAGCTCATGTCAATAGATGTTGAAAAGGGAGCATGTGCATATGTCAAAAAAGTCGTTGGTATCTGCCAGAAACTGGAGCTTCCAGAGAAAGGCAATTTGGAAACCACAGCCCTTCATGAGATTTGCCATTGATTCAGAATAATAGAGACCAGTCAACCCTAATGTTTGTTTGTTTTTTGTTTTGTTTTCAAATCTCTCCCTGAAAAGACTCATTTAGGTAGCCACCTTGCATCCTAGAAGCCTAGAGGTATTTGTGATGTGGATGTTTGAGGTTCAGCCTCTTCCCAAGAAGTCACATGTATAAAAAAGACATAGCTCAGGGATACAAAGACATGCCCATGAGCACAGTGCTGAGTGAGCTGGTTCATTTTTTTATATGATGATCTTTCTGGTCCTGGCAGGTTTTCTTAGTAATATTTTCATATAGTTTTGTGCTAGATGTATGAATTCTAAAAGTCTGTATATTATTTATATGTATGAGTATTTAGCTGAATGTATATTAGTTCCCAGGCCAGAAAAAGAGGGTGTTGGAGTCACTGAGATTGGAGTTACAGATGTGAGCCACCATGCATGTGCTGAGGAATTGAGCCCAGGTCCTTTGCAAGAGCAACCAGTACTCTTAACTGCTGAGCCATCTCTCCAGTCCCTTATAGAGTGTTTCTTAATTGATCAGGAATTATGCCCACATTGTGTCTTCCATGTCTTTTTACACTTTGGCATATTTTGGAAATTGTTCTTCATTAAAAATGCCTTTCAGATACTTCTGGTCTAGATTTTATTTTGATTTCTTTTAGAACAAGTAGGAAGGGTTGTATGTTTTTAAACAGAGAAGGATCAAGAAGCACTTAGACGATGGAATGTTAAAGATAGGCACAAGAAGGGGGTAGCCCAACATTTTCCTATCTGTTCTTTCTTTAACAGATACTGCTGAGGAATTCTAAGGGCCACTGAAGGCAGAGCCTACTTAAAAATGGTGCTGCCCATTCTCAGCTTTCCCTTACTCCTCTACTCTCAGCCCTGACCCTCTCTATACTCATTATGGTCAAACCAAATGGGAGGCTTCTGAGGTCAGGCCCGCCCGAGGGGCCAGGTCCCCTGCCTGAATCCCAAAACCTGCTACTCTTGAGCCATCCTCCATCTTTTCCTTTCCTGTCCCCGGAGGAGAAAAGAATGGTCTATTCAAAGCCAGCATCTGTACCTGGGCTGGAGCTCCACCCCCTGAAACAGTCTTGGGTACATCTGGCTTTTTTCTCCCCTTCCCACTCTTTCTCCTCTCCCTACAAAGGTGTAAAGACCCTGGCTCCTCAAGCAGACCTTTGCCTACTTGTCATTCTTTTTTGAATGTCTACACCAATCAGTTTTTAGTTTTGTAGTGACAGCTGCATTGTTGAAGAACATGTTTGTCATTTGGCAGTGTTTGTTGTCATTGTTTAGATAAAAGATTACAGGATTGACCAGAAGATCAAAGGGAAGAGGACAGGGGAGCTAGAAGGGAAGCAAAAGCACAAGACACACCCAAGAAAGGGAAAGGGGAAGAAGAGAGACAGGGAATATTGGGAAAGGTAGGAGACAGCCTCACAGAGTAACCCCCAGAGCTCTTTCCCTATATATAACAGCCTCATAGGCACAAGCCTCTTCCAGACACGTGGCCTTTCCCACTGGCCTTTTACATGAAGAGAGACACATTACTCAACAACACATACACACCCCACCTTATAATTAAAAACCACAGAGAATAAAATGTCCTCTGTAATGCCAGCGGTAAATCTCCTAGGCCCCAGTCTTTGGACCATCTCTTTTACCACTGTGAACATATTCCATCCTCCAACAGCTCTATTTCACAGGTCAATAAACCAAAGCCCAAAGAGTTTAGTAACTTGTCCCAGCATTTAAACTGTGTTCTGTATGAGTCCAGTCTCACAATCACAAAGCAAGATATATAAGTACACACATCCTAAAGTTCAGATCTGGAAACATGAAAATATTTTAAAATGACTTGTGATAGAAAAGAGACTATTTCAGCATGCTTTTTATTATGTTTTCTATTTTATAATGAAATAGAATTTTTATAATTGAATGCTTTCTTTTGAAAAAGAACAACAAATAACATTATTTACCATGGCCAGTTGTTTGTTCTAGTCACTCCCTTTCCTGTCTTGTTTGCACAGAGGGGTTGTTCTCTGCCTTTTGATTTGCAGTGAAGGCTATCCCAGATCCTCTTTCAATATCATCTCTCACTCCAGCTCAAGAACTGTGCCATAGCCTTCTGAACCACAAACATGTTAGCAGTTCACACTTGGAGTATACTTACTGAGAAAGGGTGCTGAGTCTGCATCCCAAACTCAAAATTGAGCTCTGCACTTCCTGGTTCCTAAACAACTTTGGGATAAATTCTTCTCATGTTTGTACAATGTAATTGTCTTTCTCCTAGTTTTTCCTTTTCACAAAGAACTTTGTGATATCTGACTGAGGATGATTTCAGGCCATTGAGGGGTGGACACCTGCTTGTAACTGTGTGATAAAAGGAAAGACTACAGAAGAAGAAGGCAAGCCCTCCAGTCAAGGCTTAACTTGATTATTTTAGTTTGATGTAACTATTCTGGAAACAAAGTTAAAATGTCATGAAAATTGAGTCAGTGTTAATTACTTTAGTTTATTGAGATCCTTGACTTGAAAATCATCAGGTTGAGTTGAATCCTTGAAGCCAGGAGGGATAACTAGCATTTTAAGCAAAGGGCTGGGAGCCCACAACATGTAAATTTGAGGGAGGGTTGTTGTTCTGCAGATAATCTAAATGTCAAGTACATCCCCTTGCAGGGGATACACAAGCGGAATCTGAAAACTATTATCTCCTGTAGAAATGAACTCTCAATTTGCTCACCACACAGGAAGGGCGGATTCTAGTCATTTTCACTGCCAGCAGGTGCCCTTTCTATGCATAATAGACTTCACAAGTGTAATTAACACATGAGGACCACTGCTGCTGGGTTTTTCTTCAGGTACATGCTGCTAGGAGTTTTCAGGACAACAGTGCTGGCTACACAAGCCTGTCACATGGCACTTGAAGATGAGATATTCATTGACCTCTGGACAAAGACATGTTAAATGGGGCTGAACCTATCCCCTGTTGTGAACATCACAGGTCATGCTCCTTGGGCTCCTGGAACCCCAGAAGCTGTATACAGACTTTGCTTGAACAGAAGCTAGAAGAGCAAAGCTGCAGTTTGCATGCAGTTAATAAATGAAAGGATGATGCTGAGCACCCTGCAATTATGTGGAAGACTCTAATTGCACATTCACAAATACAACAACCAATTATCTGAGTTAACTTTAATTAGAGCTATAATCACAAATTTTAATTATCTGAATAAATCAGTTTAGTATAAGTGGCTTCCCTTAAATATTTCCCAAATTAATTTTTTTTTGTCCCTTCCCCATTTTGACAGAGGTTCATGGAGTAGGGAACACTTAGGAGTTGAGCTCACACAGATCTGGATTCAAATCTCATCCTCCTCTTATTTAATTCCTGAAATACCTATTTTCCAGAAAAAAGACAGTGTATATTTTGGGTAGTGACTGTGTAAATCTCAGGTATAATTATCAGGTCTTACAAAGAGACCACTTACTTATGGTGATTGCTCTTGTCACCATCACCACAAACACAGGACATGAATTTTAGTTTCCAGAAGGTTTAGTTGACATCAAGCATTTCTCTTGCTTCTGCTGTCTCAAGAGACAAACTTTTTTTTTTTTTTTTTTTTTTTTTTTAGAAATGATTTATTTATTTATTATGCATACAGTTTTACAGAAGAGGGCACCAGACCTCATCATAGATGGTTGTGAGCCACCATGTGGTTTTGCTGGGAATTGAACTCAGGACCTCTGGAAGAACAGTCAGTGCTCTTAACCTCTGAGCCATCTCTCCAGCCCCAAGAGACAAACTTTATAACTCATTTTCTCTTTTTACTCATAAGATTGTTTTTATTTTGACTTTTGTATTTAACTTGAGTTATTGTATGGTTGTTTTCATTTGCAGCTGTGGCATAAGAATGAAAAGAAAAGAAACAAAAGCAGATGGCAGAGAAAACGGAAGGAGTAAGACATTTCCAGCCCTTATGAATATTTAAAAACATGTGCTGCTGGTTCCTTTAGATCTGTGCCATTCTTTTGACTTTGAAAGTGAGAGTGATAATGTTATCTACCTTAGTTGATAGCATCTCTGAGTTTGGCCCATCCTGAAAAGGCTTCCAGTTGGAAACAAAAGAATTAACTTGCTGATGAGGGTCAGTACTGTCTAACTTACATTGCACTAACATCTGTTTGGCATTTGCTAAGATTAGTCTATGGTACAAAACAGGAAAGCAGAGAGACAAGGACAAGACCAAAAATGCAAGCAGCAGAGGAAGAGCCCTTTCCTTGTAACATCTTGTTGTTAAAGTTACCAGCTAGTTCCTTGAGACCTGGTATTAATTTATTGATGATACTCTCCCATCACCAGTAGACCCCGCTGCCAAACACTGCCACACTGAGGATGTAAACCTCAGCATGAGCTTGCTATGGAAACTCCTCTTCGAGCCATAGCAGAGTTGGAGAACCAAGGAATGTACCTGTCAGGGCTGGATAGTAATTTTTGTTGGCTTACCCACCTGTGCTTTGAGGTATCCTTCTAACCACCCCAGTGGTCTTCTACTTCCTTACTGAACCTCTAGATACCTCCTGCCAGCCCCATTTCCCAGCCCTCATCTGCTGTCTAAGAGACAGCAGCCTTCCTCCTTGGCCCCAGTGTTGTGAGACAGCTAGCTCTGACTTCTACTAATGTGATTGTCCCTTGAACTGATGAGCACAATGTTGACTATGAAGATGGCATACCTCTGAGAACAAAGGTGGATGTGTCTCATGAAAAAGATGAAACAGACTGAGTGGGTTGTGGGGGCTGTAGGGAGACAATGGGCTTCCCAAATTCCCAGCTGTATTTCTTCCTGATGTCTAGGCAGATGTGCTCACCTGGAGTGGGCTTTCCTCCCCTGCCACCCCTCCCCCATTGTCTGGGGAGCTGTGTGTTAATGTGTTTGAGCAGCCAGTGTTCCTTTATTTCACCTGCCTCATTTCCAATTAGTAGCAGCTCACCTCAGGGGAACATAATTAAGAGGGCTCTTGTTATCTGGGGGAAAGGAATTAAACAAATTGTGAATGTGCAGTAATAATAAATGGGATAGTAGGATCATTAATAAATATGCATGCCTGTTATGGGAAGAAGGGTGTACCTAGATGAACTATACTATCTGTCCTAGGCCAGAGTTCATACCAGGGTGGTTGGAGAACCTCTTAGTCCCTCACACCTTCCCTTTGGCCTTAGTATGGAGAAGGTCTCAGTATGACACCACAAGTACATCCTAGCTTGAACTTCCCAGCTATATGACCTTGGCAGGATGCTCCATCTTTCAGAGTGTGTTTCCTCACCAAGAATGAGGATAATAGCATTGTCTTAAAGAGTTGCCTTGAGAATTGTGTATGCAATATATGAAAGTGGCTGGGCTATATAGTCACTCAATAATATCAGTTCCTTTCCCCCTTAGGATTCAAAATAAAGATACCTGTCAGGTAAAGGTCATTTTATTGTCATTGCCTTGACACCAGCAATGAAGGAAAGAAAGAAGAAAGAGTAGGGTAGGCTGCACTCTCCAGAATATAACTGAGAAAGTCAGGTACTACAGTAATTCTCAGAGAACAAAGGGCTTGTGTAGATGTACCCTATTCTGCTATTCAGTGATGAACAATGACATCCCACAATCACTGCCAGCCACATAGTGGTTGTGACACAGTTGTCATGCTCACCTATGCATAAACTTGGTCATAACTGTTAATATTGATTGCTATAATTTAATTATAGGTATTGTTGCCTTTGTGTGTATTGTGTTAATTGTTATTTAAACCATCCTCAAAATGACACTGAGATCTGCCTTGGAATCTAAAGCCCTATGAATGTTGTATAGAAGCTTATTGCAGTTACTATTAGTGAGGCAAGAGCATTTGTATCCATGTGCCATGTGTTCTAAAAGGGCAGCAAACAAGCCAGGAGGGTGCCTCTAGTGATGGACACATGGACACTAATGACCAGGATAAAGAAAATTATTCAGATGAGTAGGCCTGCAATGTGACATTTCTAGAAATAGGTCACCAAATTTATTTTGCCACATTTTTCCTTTTAATGTATACCTAGGAGTGAGAAAGGAACATTTTACTGTACCATTCTAAGTGGTCAGAAAGCAACAAATCACCAATCCCTCCATTTTATATATATATCTTAAAAAAGGGCCTCCAGGAGAAAGTGACAGAAAATTCTGCTGAACAGTGGAGTGCACAGGTACCAAGAGTGTGTGCCCACAATATGGCTGTGTAGAGGAGACAGAGGTTAGATCTCCTGATGCTCATGGAATATCTACTCACTGGTAGCCTGTCAGCTGCTGCTCATCAGGACCTAGGATGAACAAGAAATATTATCTGAGCTGGACATTACAGCCTACATATAGCTGTGATCCCAGTACACAGGAGGCTGAATCAGAATGATTTCTATGAGTTTGTGGTTCTCTTGAGCTACACAGTGAGACTATCACAAATAATGAAAGGGAGGGAGGAACAGAAGGAGAGTGGGAGGGAAGGAAGGAAAATAAGAAACTTGCAAATGTTACAGCTCTGGAAAGAAAGGTATCCTGACTTGTCAGGAAGTCAGGCTCTACCTGAACCCTGTGCAGTGGGGGATGGTCTCCCCACAGTGGGTGGCAGTCCTGTTCCTCTCAAGGATGAGAGCTGCTATAGATCACACACACAGACACACACCAAGGGGGCTTTCCAGCACAGGTGTCTGCTGCTTCTGCTGATCTGTCCCCTAAGGGAACATTCTAGCAGAGGTGTCCATGTCTTCTCACCTCTAGCCCAAGATGTTACTTCTTCTGTTTCACTCTGCTAAAGGGAAAAGAAACTCCTGCAGAAATGTAGTGATCTCCTCCTGCTATGGGCAACAGTCTGTTACTTTTTTTGCTCAGCCTCCCCCAAGGGAATGTCTCAGCAAAGATTCTACTTGGCTAGCATATAGCAAAAGGCCAGCCTTTTGATTAGTAATTTCTGTCTGGGAATTCAAATACTACATATGAAGTTGCTTATTTATTTTTATTAACAGTGTTCTTTACATTAATGAAAAATTAGAATTGACTTATTGTCTAATTCCAGTAATTGAATTTAATAAATTATGATCCACTCTACTAAGTGGAATATTATGCAGCCTTTAAAATAACAGTTATAAAGTATTATGAAAAATGTTAGTTTGAAAAATGAAAAAAGCAATAAAATACATAAAATTAAATTTAAGAGTATGAAACCATTAGTTTAGGTTTATATTAGAAAGGATGAGCCAAAAATGAGTAGTTTTGTAGGATAGTATAATCATTAGTAGGTGGTTCCCTCCCAGAGTTGTCTCTTAGAGTATAAGTAGCTGCAGTAATTGGGTTATATAGAGAATAGAAATTACATTCAGAACATACCTAGAATTACCCACTTAAATGTACTGCCATGTTGAGATGTTAAGGAGGTGGCTTCCTTTTTCTCTCTTTCCTCACCCCCACTTAGAATTTGTAATTACATATTTGCAGAGCAAAAAAAAAAAAATGTAGATTCTGGCATTTGAGGTGTTGGAAGCAAATGATAACAATAGACAAAAAATAGATGAAGCTATTTGTCCAGATTCGCTTTCCTGCAAAGCACAGTGCAGCACAGATTCAGAGTACATGTGCTTTAAATGTTGTCTAAATACAGACTGTACAGGCCTAACAGTGCTTGGCTACAAAGCTGCTTTTCTAGAATACACCATAATTACTCAAAGCCTACCTGTCAGTGTCAAAGGACAGTATGAGGCCTACTCTGTCCCTTGTAACATCTCTAAGTCAGTTTGATAAGGCTTCCTCATCTCTGCCAGGCTCTCACATACACTAAAGTAACATGATGTTAAAACCTACACAATTCAGTTTCTAGAGAATGTTTCCTCTTTAGAGAACAGTCTGTGGTTAAATTACACCCAGGGTTTTGTCTGTTGGGATTATTTTCACCTCTTTCTCACAGTTGTTTGACTCTGTTTGCTAAGTCACTTGTTGGGATTGTGTTCTGAAATTCTATTTGAAACACATAGGCACTGGTCAGTTATGTGCTTAAATTTAAGACCTGGGAAGTCAATAAGATTTAATTAAATACTGTAGGTTTGTGATTCTCTCCCTGTGTCAGGTCATGCTCTGGCACATTAATGAGTGGCCTTTTTCCTTTTTTTTTTTCCTCCCCCTCCTTTCTGGTATTTTTCACTCTTCCTGCTTCCTTTCATTATATTAGGCAAGGGTCCACTAGATGAGACATTTGCAGTCTTAAGACTTCCTGCCGAGGTTCAGACTTTGTATTTTTGACATTGAAGCTGTCGTGTTTCTGAAGGTACTTAATTAGAAACACATTCGTTTTGGTGTACACTGGAGAAAGCTCAGGCAGTGAAACCAGGCACACTGGGAAGGTGGAGCATCTGTGGGGCTGGCATCTAAACTAATGGCTTACGGTTTCAGAAGCAAAAATATTGCAAGGCATTTCTTTGCCTGTTGAACCAAAGAGAAGCTGCATGTGCCCTGCAGGTACCTTGAAGGGGGAAAATGACAGAAGGTGATGCTACAAGAAAAGACAACTCTGTTTCTCTCCACTGTAGTCTGCTTGTACAGTTCATTCTTTGGCTAGTATTGAATGCAAAATCATCTACAAGAATAGTTCTTAGACTGTGCAGCTAATATTCAGATCTGTCTTTGAGGCTCTTGAGATACATGACTGCTGAGATCTGTAGTAAGGAGGACATTTTGTATTCCAAAGGATGATTTTTGCTCGAAGAATTTTATTTGTTGAATTGTAATAAGGGAATTGCAACCTTTTTTCTTTTTTTAATGTTTAAATGATTTTTAAGTTTGCCCCCCCTTACCTGTTTCCAAGTACAGCATGAGCTTCTGGTTTGCAGTCAGCCCTCCCTGCCTCACTGTTTCCCCAGGTCTACACCCAGGGTACAGATCTTTGTCCCTCCACTGTGACTCCCACTGCTGTCCTGAGGGAAGATACCTGGGTAGCCCAAGCCAAGCCAAGTGTCTTGCCTCTAATTTCATTGAAAACTCGTTCCTGTTGGTGTTGTAGGATGTATGACATACATGGAAAGACAGCCAGGAAAGCTGCCAATAATTTCTGTCCTTCCTGTTTCCCGCTCTTCTTCTTCTACTTCCAAGGAAGACAAGGTGTGTGTGTTCAGCAACCTGGGACCAAGTCACAGTCAGCCTAGGATTACTGCTTGCTTGGCTGTGTGGCATTAGATAAGTAGTTTAGCCTCTTTTGATCAATTTTCTCCTTTGTAGAATAAGGGTTATTATGTGGTTTGGAAAAAGTGACTTCATATAATCACTATCATATTTATCATCCAAGGGAAACATCATAAATGAATATGTATACACACACACACCTGAAAATGAAGGAAGGACCAGCTACTACAAAATACCTAGATTTTAGAACCTCTGAACTTCTTCTGCTCTGCAAAGGAAACAGATAGTGGAGGCCTCTGTTGTCCAGTAACCCACTTTCTTGTGTGCTGTGGCATGCAGAAGCTTGTTGAGCACTCTCCAATGTTAGGCCTTACGTCTTTATTGTGGAACATAGCCAGTAAGGGGTGATTCTTTGAAAGATATTGTGCTCTGTATCTCATCTTCACTTTTTTCCCATTATGATCATGATTTCAGTTAGTATCAGGACCTCCGTCCTGTGTGTGTGTTTATCTCCATCTAGTAACAGTGGTTTGGGTTGAGCCAAGAATCCCATTATAAAGATAAGGAGACTGAGGCCAGGAAGCTATTTAGCTACTGTTTGGGGTTGGTAGCTAACACCAAGTTTGATGCTCTTCCTGCTAGCCTTGCCGTTCCCCCTGCCGTCTGCATTTTTAAATTCTTTGACGTTTCTAGGCTTGGAAACAAAATGTCACATTAAGATTTTTGTTGTGAAAGGAAATGTAACTGTGCATACGTTTATTAAAACAGCTTTTCTCTAAATAGTGAGCCATCTGTAATTTTCTGTCGGAAGCAACAGACATTAAAGCAGCTGTGTGTCTGTTTCTCTTTGCAGTGCTCCGATGCCCTACCTCATAGGAGTCCATTTCAGTCTAATGGAGGTAAGTGGGCTCTGTTCTCCCCAGTCCTTGATGTGGGCTCGCTTTCATTTTCTGCTCAGGATGTGCAACTCTGCACACAGAAACGGCTGAAGCAACTGCTCATGCACCTCACCCTGACCTTCTCAGTGCACATTCTCCATTTATCAACCTAGACCCTTCCAACTGGCTCCTGCATGTGGGCTTTTCTGCTGTGACTGGAGATGGTGGGTTTTTCTGGGTGAATGAGGGAGGGTAAGAAGGTAGGAAAGGTCCCATTTGGGTTTGAATAAGGGAAGGGAAAGGCTTTGTTTTTCATAAAGACATTTATTCTGAATCACTGTAATAGTGTTACATTTTCATGATAGGAAATGTGATACAAATGGTCTATAGAAATTATGAAAAAGAAAATTAAAATTACCCACATTGCCATTATTCCAGAATGAACTACTGTTAACATTTTACTATTCTTCCATTTAGTCTTTATCCTGTAAATATATACTTCATATAATGTTATGTCTTTACCTATCAGAGTTATGGTGTGAAAATTCCTGCCTTTTTATCTACCCTCAGTAACAGCAGCTTTCCATTTGTTCCCTGTCATTTCTACAACTTAACCACTTTGCTGCCATTGAGCACTTAGGTTGCTGGATGATTTTTTTTTCATTATTATAAACAGCACTTCAACAAACATTTTTATGCATAAAGCTTTATCTACATTTTTAAAATTTGTATTATTTCCCTAGTGCTGAGTCCCTAAAGCAGAAATGCAAAACTTGCTTTCAGTGTGGCTGTACCAGACAGACAGAAGTGCTTTCAGTGGACTTTCTATGCTTTTGTATGTGCTCTTGGTCTGTAGACTTGACCTCCAGGCTTTTCTTCCTCAGAAAAGGATAGACATTTGCACTGCCCAGAGGGTGGAGCTGGTCAGCTTGCCTATGTGGCACAGTGTGGGCTCTGGGAAGTCTCCAGCCACGCCTGCCGTGTGCTTAGTATGTCTTAAGGAAGTGCTACTTCTCTTCTGATCCTTTCATTTCACATTGACTAGGACCACCTGCTTTGCCACTAACTGTTGCACGCTCTGCTATTGTGCTTATAAAAATGAAATGAGTTGGTTATCGAAAAACCTGTTTGTTTGACATTGAGACTCTTGATCAAAATAGACCACAGAAATCTGCTCAAATTTCTAATTTGACAGGACGGCCATGTGGCTCCTACATTCTGTTAGCAGTCCCTCCCTGTCATCACCCAGCCCCAAGCACATACAGTACACAGTTTATGGACTAGCTTGGATGATGTATTTAGATCAGACTGAAGAGATTGCTTGTGTGTTTTACCTTTGTTCAGTATGGGGATCTATTCAACAAAATTAAAAGTAAATTCTTCCTAAAGAGCTTTGCATGCCAACTGCTTTAGAACTTAAAGCACTAAAGACTATTGAGTCCATCAGTGCCTGCAGTTTCTTCCTGCCTTCCAGTCCTGCTTCATCCCAGGATTTTCCAGACCCTTCTAACTTCCGGTTACCTTCAGCATTCTCCAAAGTGTCTGGTGTTGGCTCCCTTTCCTTCTCCACATGCCCTCCAGTCATCTCGCTTGAAGGTCCTTCTTCAGCACTGAGTCAAAGTCAGTGATGCTACTCTGTGATTATAACACTGCTCTGCTCTGCCTCTCTGGATTTCAGGTCCAAATTCAAGTACTCTTTCTCCAACAGTTCATTATTTGTATGACAGTGTGGGCATGTACATACATACACACATTCTAAGCATCCCATTCCTTTCTATGTTCCTAGTCCCTTGAAAGGCACTTGCTGCAGGTGCATCAAAGTTGAGGCACACAAAGCATTCTCAATAATACTCACAAGCATATATATATATATAGATATATATAGATATATATATCTATATATATATATATATAGAGAGAGAGAGAGAGTCTGTCATCCTGTTCCCTTCCCTCTGCCTTCTTTGGCCCTTTTCCTTGGCTTTCTTGGATTCTTACAAAGCCCAGTTCACTGATTGGATAGCAAAATGTGGGTCTTGTATGTTCTAAACATTGTGCTCAGTCTTGGAGGTACAAAAATGAGAAAGGGTTCAGTCCTTAGTCCCCTCATGGTGTGGGTTGCCAGGTGTGGTCACTACCACACACCTTCCTTTCTCATTCTGCATTGTCCACAAGCTCCCCATGGCTTCTCTGTTGCTGTCAAGCCTTCCACCTCATCACTATGAGAATACATATAAGCCAGTGCTTGGACTAAACAGACCCTATACATCCCTGTAGGTAGCCCTGCCCTTTTCTGGCTCTTTCAGGAAGTGTTCTAGCTTGTTCACCTTTTATTTATGGAATTTCTTACTCTCAACAATAGCTGTTTGTTTGCATGTCCCATCGTGTGTCCTTTGGAGCATGAATCCCATGGGAGCAATGACAGCATCATCATCTTTGGTGTCATAGCTTCTTTAGCAGGATGCCAAGTGGATGATATTGTTGAAGCCACAGTTTTTGGAAAAGAGCAAAGTTAATGCTTGAGATGCTGCAACTGAGCACATTTTAACAGGCATCACTGTTTGCAAGTCACTCAGTGCCATCATCACTCATAGATGACTGTCTGCCCAGCCTTTCAAGGGTTTTGGGTGAGAAGGTTCAGAAACAGTGACAGGCCACTGCCACCTATAACTCCATCACTGTTGTGCTCAGAGACCTGAAGAGCATGAGGTCTTGCTGGTCTCTAGCCTAACCTTATGTTATGTCTAAGAAATAAGGTTGGAAAATCATTGAGCTCATACAGCACATACTCAAAAGAGAGATTTAAAAAAAAAAATTGTTTAAACCTTATTTGACTTAAAGTAATACAGAACAAGCCCTTTTTTTCTAGTAAAGCATGCAATGCAGCATAACTGAAATTTGAAGCACTTTGGTGAACAGATGCAAGTCTGTCTGTCCAGCCTTTCAAGGGTTTTGGATGAGAAGGTTCATAAGCAGTAACCCTGCTGTGCTGAACTCTTGGTGTGGTCAATAACAAAAGAAAAACAAAAATGAAGTTATTACAGCCTCATGGTATGGTAGTTTTCTAAACAATACCAAAAAAAAAAAAAAAAGTTTCCTGTGGGTGTTTCCCTCTACCCCCACCACCAAATGTTGAAATTCTTTCTCTGGGTCTCTTGAGCAGTTCAGGCTCAGGGCCCTCTTGTACTCTGTTGCTAGGCTCATGTGTCCTTCGGTGCTACAGTCTTGTCCTGAGATTTTTCTGTAGATCTTAAGTGCATAGTGAGGAATTTGGACTGATGACCGAGAAGCTCCGTAAGGAAGGGGCTGGGGAGGCCCAGCTCCTCACTACACTAGTTTTCTTACTGGCAATTCAGCAAAAGGCTTATTTTTGACTGGCTTGTTATTTTTTCTTGAAAGCTATAGGCACCTTATTATGCCTTTGCATATGTGCCAGGATTTTTTAAACTTCAAATGAATGTGGCAGATGTTCATAAAAGTTTAGAAAAAGCTACCATAGGAAGACTTTTTAACCATTTTTATGACACTCAAATTTGTGCACAAAAAGAAACATAAATTATAACCTAGTATTCTCATTGGAAGGAAGGTTATTTTAAGGAAAGACCTACTTCTGGTCTTCAAGTTCGAGCAAGATGCCGTTGCTGTTTGTTAAATGGTAACCTTGTCACTATAAAGAGTCCATTCTTCTTCCAAAGTGACAAGTTTGTAGCTGTTCTTCTTTCCTCTCCTTCCTTCTGCCTCTTGATATTCTTTCTCTCATTTAAGCAATTGGAGGCTAGTGGCAAATGAGCAGAATAGCCAAGGGTATTGGCATAGGCCTAACTGCTTCTTGGAGAGAATGATCATGTTAGTTGGCAGCTAGGAAATCCCAAAACATGGCCAGATTACACACTGACTATTTTCTTTCATTCAACTGATCTCAGTTTAGTTCAAGACACATTTATTCAGTCCCCCTTCTGTGCCATATCTGGTAGCAGGTGCCAGGTCATGTCTTATAGATGGTGCTTCTCCTATTTGTAAATGAAGAGTTTCCTCATGTGCTTCAAAACAGTGCTCTTTGCAAATTTTAGAGTGACCTGGGGAGGAGGTGCATGTCGAAGGTGTTTTATGTCACTCTTGTTGGTAGAATGGTCAGGAAGGTGGAGGGAAAGGTGATAACAATGACATGTTTCTAAAGAGAGGTTCAGACTAGCCTGTAATTGAGACCCTGCTGTATGTATGCAGAGGCAGGATGTTTCCTACTTCCTGATCAACTGATCTTAGATGAGGATATCAACTGATGAGCCTCTTGTTTTCCCACTTGAGCTTTAGGACTGAGTCCCCTGTATGGAATCATTGGAAAGATCTGGTGAGACAGTATTTAGTGCCCAGCACATAAAGCACTCTATAGAATCAGTAGCCATGGCTGTTTCTCTTTGTTCAATAGCTTTAAAGTCATTTTTATTGCTAAGCTAGTGGCTTTGAAATGATATAGGAACTCTTAGGATCTCCCAGAGAAACAGTCTTAGTAAAATTGTCTTGCACCTGCCTGGTGTCCCCTGGTTTGCAATGTCCCAGGGTTAGGAATAACACTTCATAAGATTCAGTCAGTCTCCTTCCAGACCCCTGCCTGACCACATCCTTGAATTTGACTGTTAAGTTCTGACAGTGTATTATGGCTCTATGTAAATGCTGGATTCCTTGAACTCCCAGTGAATGTGGCAATTGTGATACTTTGTCTCAGTGAGTCTTCCTGTCTTTATCTATGAGAGAACACTGAGTCCTGTAGGTGTTTAGCATATCTCATTGTCTGGCCTGTGGCAGGAACATAGTGCATGGCCTTTTCCACAGTAAGTTGTCAAGAGGCTTCTATGCTCCAGGTTCTGTGTCTCATAGTGGCCATGTCTGATCTCTACTTTCTTGGAGGATTTTCTGAAGCAGATGCAGACAGGTAAAAATTAATGAGTGAATTTGAGTTAACATCAGCTGTGCTAAGAGGCACCAGCCCTGGCATACTTCTCAGATAAATAAGCTGAATCCCAACCAGTAGTCCAGGACTAGGAAATCCAGGAGCACAGGAAGCAGCATCTGCAGAGCCTAGAAATGGAGAATAGGACTTCTCAGGCACCATGAGGAGTTCCATGTCAGCGAGGAGCCTGAAGGGGGAAGACAGGCATCCAGGGCCTTGTAAGCTGCATTAAAGAGTCTGAACTTTATAGGGCAACAGAGAGCCATTGAAGAGTGTAAATAGGGAAGGGACATGGTCAGGCCTTCTCCTTGTAGGCCATTAGAAACAGTTCTTCCATATAAAATGCTTGGAAACTGCTTCACACTGTTAATAAAGGAAATTGATATTTGTAAAGATCAAGGTAATTCTTAAGGAAATTACACACCAAAACCCTGTGTATAAAATTCAGATGTGTTAGTGTCCCTAAACCATGCTTCTGAATGGTTTCCATTGCTACTAGGCCACAGCTGAGGCTTTTACAGCGTTGCCTTGCTTGTTACTCAGTGTTGTCCTCTCCTCTCTGGCTGTTATTGTTAGTGTTTTGCTTTTTATTTTATTTTACTGTTTTGAAGTTGTCCTTCTGCCACAACCTCTCAACTGCTGAAATCATAGGCACAAGCCACCTTGCCTCAGTGCCTCTGTTTTCAAGTGCTTTTATGCATCAGATATCTATTTATCACCTGGTTTGAAGTTATAAATTAAGATAATGTCCTCAGTGATAGTTCCAGGCAGTGGGAATAGGGAGCATGAGATACAGGACCAAGCTATATCTGCCTGGCCAGCTTTCCTTACTAGTGACCAGAAGTGGCATATGGTAGCTATTTAGAGCAAGCAGCCAGGATCCCAGGAATCTTCTCTCTATCCATTGTTTCTCTTGGATGGCTTGACCCTGGGGCTCTAGGAGCCGTGTTCTTTCTGCAAATATACCAAGGTAATATTCTAAGGACAGAATCAAACTGTCAGTTCTAAGCTTGTCTTAGTCTCTGGAATGGGGAGGCCACATTGTCTATTTTGGCAGTGGAGGTCCTAGTTCAATTTTGGGCTTTGATGCAAAATAGTAGGATTCTCTATATTATAGACAGGAGAAATAATAGATGTTTTGAGTTCTTTTGCATAACAAATAGCCTGAATGTCTGCCATTTAAGTTGGTAGTATTTTAGCTAGTTTTCTGTGTTTCCTCTGGGATGGCAAGTCTTTAATCCTTTGTTCACATTTATTTATTTATTTATTTATTTATTTATTTATTTATTTATTTATTTATTTATCTTATTTTTAAACCATTCAGTACTGAGTAAAGCTGAGTATCTCTTATTAACCCTTGAAACATTCTGCTGTTTTGCAAGATTACCCATGTAGATGGAGGAGCAGTGTAGTTTATAAAACTCTGAGTCACAATCGTGTTGAAGTATAAGTGGTGGCTTATGTGTCTCCTCACAATTATATAAAAATTTCATTGGGCATTGATTGCTGGGACAAAAAGAAAAAATGTTTGCATAAAAAATTTTATTTGATGGATTCAGTCACAGGTTCTTGGGGGAGATCTTGAGCAGGAGAGGGAGAGGAATAGGCAGAAGCTAGAACTTTCCAAGACCACATACTGAGGACTGTTATCTTTTTTTCTCTTGGGCACATGCCTCAGCCTTTCTGCAAAGTACAAATAGCCACCTTGCAAAAGGAAAAGCCAAGGCTATCAGTGAAATGGTCCCCTCAAACATGGTTCTGCCCACCCACAGCTGCTCCCCTGGGTCATGTCCCAAAAAGCTGTGTGCTGTGCCTGTCCCTGTCCCACACTTAGTCTGACCTTTGCTTTACTCTGGTGTCCTGGGAAAAGAAATCACAGGACTCATGATGGCAGTGGAGCAACCTCTTTAGACAAGCTCTATTTCCAGAGTGATAGAACCCACTTCCTTGTCTCTCCAAATCTTGTCTCATCTGTAGAAATGCAATAGCATCTCAAAGACTTATGATGTGAAGAGCTTCTTAAAAGCATTGGTTCAGCTGTTCATAGTTGGATGGTATAAATGTAAGAGGCAAGCTTAGATGATTGAAATCCTAGAGATTGGTTTATTTTGTAAAGATAGAAGCAATTACACAGTGGTTTGGCATTGACCAGCTTTCCTTACCATGCTGTCTACAACATCATCAAATAAGGAACTCGGAACACAAGCATGCAGGTTTTGTTCACCCAGGGCCTCAAAGGAGGTCTGGTTCAGTGAATGGGATTCTTCTGGAAGCTCTCTCTTCCTCACAGTGTCATTCTGCCTTTACTATACCACTCAGCCAATGTTAAGATCAATTCATAGAAAACAACTAAAGCCTTAATGATGATGCTTTCTGTAATCAAAGGGAACAAGTACTTCCTCCAGTCCATCCATTCCCAATCTGGATTGAGCGTCAATCACACTAGAGAAACTGAGCAATTGTGGGGCACTGGTGATAATGCTTTTGTTTTCCTTTTTTTTTTTTTCATCTGAAGGTAAAGCCCATTCAAACAATGTTAAAACTTCAGGGAAACTCTTGAATTAATAAACTCTTAATAGGAGCTGCTTAAATAAAGTCAAATTCTTGTCAGATAAAGGTAAGAAGTGGCTGCAGGAGCCCTGTAACAGAGTGGAATGCAGGCTCTGAGTTCAACTTTCTTTTCCCCTAGAACAAGATTCCTTTTAGCCAGGTTCTTGTTTAAAACAGAAATTAGATTAACAGGGGAAAGATATAAATCATTTCATAGTCTGTCCCCTGCGTGAAAAATGCTCTTAATTCTGGTCTCTTTGGAGATGTCTCTTGAGACTTGAATCTACTAACGTGCATAATACTTGAGCCTCCTGATCACCACCTTAAAAGAGCTTCTAGCTGTGATAAGGAAACTCTTCAAAGCTCACATTCATTTTTTATATGAGTAGGTTCCTCACCTCACAGACATTTTTAATGAGGCGCAAGAGAGGAAATGTGTACACAGTCATGCCCACATTGATTTCTATGTTCATCACACAATAGGTGCAAAACAGATGGAAGTAACTACCAGTGTTTTATGGCTGTGGAATAGAAAAGAACTAAGGAACTCATCTACACAAAACAATCTTTGACACACACACCCGCTTTGTTTTACAGTGATTAACTTTTCTAAATTGTCATTCACTTAGCATCACTTTTAACTGAAGTCAGTCCCATGGGCCTGGGGACTTCTTTTCATAAACTACTTGGGAGTGACTTGGGTGTAGCCTGATAGGAATGTTTCGATGGCAGTGATGATTGAAGAGAGGTTCCTTGGGTCTAGGCAAATCCCATTTGGGATCTGGGCACATGTGGTTCTGTTTAACACCATGCTCAGCAGCTCATGGTATGAATTTGTGACCATCAGGCATTTACTATTGATATGTGAGGTCACCACAGTAGGGGTGTTTGTCAGCCAAATTAAACTTCCTCTTAATGACCTAAAATAATTGATTCAGAAGGCATTTAAATAGGCTAGGGCAATGTGTAAGCAAGCTTAAACCTGGCATTTTCTACACAAATTACTGTGTGCTATTTGGTTTGTGTTTTGCTTTTGCTGAGAATAATATGATGGACTGTGGCTTTTGGAGCAGCAGTTGAACCCATATTTGAATCCCAGCTCAACATTTATCTCTATAACTGGGGAAATCACTGTAATGATAGTGTGTACCTTCAGATCCCCATCAGCTAAATGCAGGCACTTACCCAAAGGGTGACCATTAAGTGTCATGTACATGAGCAAGTTCTTACTCAGTGACAAATATATTATTGAGTATTTTTAATAATTTGTACAAAGTGACCAAGCTGTGATAAATAACTACTCTTGTTAACCACTTCCTTCATAAACTGTCTGTACTTTAAAAAAAAATTGGAGTCACTAAGCCTTTTTTTCCATATTGTTTGGTTCTCAGTTGAGCTCAAGATTAGAGTTGAACAGAAAGTCTTAGGCAATGAAAGGATATTCCCTTTGATTATACAGTAACTAACCATAGGCCTTGGCAGGAAAAGCTTGGGGGCATCATCCTGTGCTTGTTTAGAAACTTAAAGTATTGGCTTTAAGGTCTTAACTGTGGTCTGTAGTGTCATTTAAGTCTTGTTGGATGTCACCAGCACCCCACAGAGTATGTCCTGCTAAACTGCTTTGCTCCATAAACCAGTACCTGAAAGAAACTAAGAAGTCCAGGCTGGAGCTCATGGATACTTCTCTAGCCATGCGAAGTCTGTGTCCAGCAGCTGGTACCAGGAGGAATCCTCTTCAGTGTGTGCTGACTTATTTGGGTTAAAGTATGAAGCTTGATAAGTACATATTTGCACTACCCATCCCTAGCTTTAGGAGAGAGGGAAGATGAAAGGGAGGGAAGGATGGATGGATGGAGGGAGGGAGGGAGGGAGGGAAAGGAGAGAGAGAGAGAGACTGTGATTTTTGGAAGTCATCCCAATTTTTTAAAAATAAGAAAATTTGGACATTTTGGCATATGGGGTTTTTTAAATGAAATTTCATGGAACTGAAAACAGTCAATTTTAGGTTTCCAAAAATTGTTTTGATTTTCATTGGTATAAATTTGCTGCACATGGTTTTGGGGGAAGTTCTAAAAGATACATTTGGACTTGAGAGTTGATTCTTTTCCCCTTCCTTCCTTCCTTCCTTCCTTCCTTCACTCTCTTTTTTCTTTCTTTCTTCCTTTCTCTTTTTAGATTTATAATTGAGTTTTAAAAGGTGCATTGTTATGGGGTTTTTCTCTGGTGTTTGTTCCCCTCCTCTCAACTCCAAAATATAAACTAAAAGTGATAGAATTCTACTTTTAAGGATGGTTTCTGGAAATGACACTCATTTCCCATTGCTAAGCGATGACCATGGGACATCATTTCAGCACAACTGGACCCTGCCCACCCACTCCTCTTTCTCTGCCTTCTCCTTCACTTCCAGTACAAGGTCTAGAGTGTTCCATTAGCAACAACTGCTGGCAATCAGCATGTGAGTCACCATGTAGCATCAGGCTTATTGCACATCAAGGATCAACAGTGAGAGAGAGAAGATGCCCAGGAGGGGGCTTCAGGTTACCTGCTGTGAGAGGATCAAAGGGTTGAAAGGTCAGAGGGCACAGCTCCCTTAACTGTATCTGTCTGTGCAATAGCTGTTTCAGATTGTAAATCTTGACAATTTCATTAAGTCCTCCTGGCTGCTACTGGGGCATTGAAATAATAAAAGTTTATATCTGCTGCCTTTCCTGCCTCTGGCAGCCAGGCTGATACATTCTGTTCAAGGTGGGTGTCTTAGGAATACCTTCCCTGGAATGATCAGAGTAGCATATTCCTCATATTGGGAAGTTAGAGTTCCCACCCTTTAGGAATGGTTGTTTTAAACTGAGAACAGTCCCCATGAAAGCTATGCAGCATTATTTTGGTTTTACAGAGTACCTCTCTTCCAGAAAGCAGATCTCCAATCTTCTCTTGCCACATGTTTCCTCAAGCATATAGGAAGTGAGGCAGGCTACCCAGCATAGTCACAGTGCTGGATCCTCCCTGAGCAGCCTTGGACATCTAGCAAAGTTCTTCTTCCCACCCAGCAGAGCTTTGTTGTATTTTTTGAGTCATGTCTCCTGAATATGATTTCCAGCTATTTTTCCTACATCTTCAAAGTGCTGTGCACCTATAGGGCTCAAGGACTTCTGCACAAGACAAGTCCATGCACTGGCCATCTCTTAAATGCACATATATTTAAGACCACCTATAGTTTGTTTGCAAAGTTAAAAGATTTTCAAGATGAAGGTGGCGGTTCTGAAATTTCAGGTGCTCCTTTTCATGGAAGATCAGTTCCTTCTGATTAAGTCCGTAATTCTCACTAAGCCATGTTTATGGTGGCAATAAACAATGTTTCAGTGTGCTTGTTAAATTGGGTCTCCAACCTCTCCTCTCTTTAAAAATTGACATTTCAAATAAAAGTCAGGTGGAGATGGGAGTTGGGGTTTGCTGTGCTTAGTGATAAATGAATGATGGCCAGTGGCAGTTATGTAGGAGGAATAGGCCTTGTTTTATGGTAGGGAGGCTTCAAACCATTTTGGGATTAAGGAGTTCATATCCTCTTACACCCCTGGTGAAGCTCCTGAATCCTAGCCTCGTTGTTTCGAATTGGATGGGTACTGTTTTGAAGCAGCACATACATTACAAACTCAGTGTTTAATTTTCCTAACAAATCTGTCTTCTGGTATTGATAACCCTGTTTTTCAAGTGACTAAGTTTAGGCACAGAGAAGTTCTGTAGCTTGTCCAAAGCCACACAGTAAAAGACAAGGATTTGAGTCAAGTTACTATGCTACATGAAATGTCTTATTATGCAAAAGTAAAAGTGTTATACCGGTCTTACTTTAGGGTCTACTTAACTATTTAGGAACCTATCTGTGGTTGCCACAGAGAAATGTGTGACCTAGTATGTGCTTAGCACCAGCTGTGTCTTTAATAATAAAGAGCCCCAGGTTCTGTGTAGGTCAACTCAAGCTCAGTCTTTTAGATGCCTACTCCACAAGGAAGCTGGGAGATTTTAAGTTAGAGTACATTATAAATCTCTAAGGTATTTTTGAGGTGACAAGGATGTATGGAAAAGGGCAACTTAATACCATAATTTTAAGGGGCTAGTAATCAAATACATGAAGCCATGAGAAGCATCCCTGTGCCTATTTTTCCTTGTATTTGTCTCTGGATTTGGAGACCACTCCTTGTCATGGGAGCTGCAGTCAGGAAAAATTCCTAGAAAAGCATGGGGTATGGAAGCCGGAAGGAGTCAGACTGTCTCACCAAGGACTCTCTTTCCCAATCCCAGCACAGAAAAAGATAATAAAGAATGTCAATTCCATGATTCTTTTACACATGGAAACACCAAGTCTCCATCAGTGGTAGAATCTGAAGTGTGAAGGGCTTACCCTCCACTCCAGCTGTATAGAGGCTGTTTTGATAATGCCTTATAGATTGTGGCTTCAGAAGAAATGGCAGAACTCACAAGGCCTACCAACACTGAGCTGGCTCTGCCTGCTGGCTGACTCTAAAGGGATCCTGCACGTGGCAGTGACTCCTCCAGTCTTACCAGTCTTAACATTAAGGACTATGATTCCCAGCCCACAGAGAGGGGAACCAGTGCCTTGCCTTGAGCTACCTAGCCAACAAGTGAAAAGCCAGGACACCAACCTTGGGACTTTCTGACCACCCAGGCAGGCTGGATGTTCCACTGGGCAATATCTTTTCCATGTCAGGGTTTCCCTAGAACCCATCACAAGGAGGCTGGCAGCCTCTAGAATTCAGAGATGAGGGTATAATTGTCTTTGTATCCTTATAGCCTAACAGCTCTTGTGAATGGCTAACCAAATGAGTGGCTGCTCAGAAAAGGCACCACTGAAGAGCAGCTGGCCTTGCATGAAGATCTCTAGCCATGCCGATGAACATCAGTGCCTAACTACCTTGTAGGGTGGATTTAGCCTGACATGGGACTCCTTGCCCTACTTACTTCTCCTACCTAGCTTCTGTTTCTATTTAAAGCATGTTGGGAAATTCCAGTGGACTCTTTTAAGGCTCTCTGAGCAGTGGGCTTAGATTTTAATTTTGTGGAGCAGGAAGAAGCCCATCAGTGACTCCTGACTCCAAAGCAAAGCCACCACGTTCATCAACTGCTTGGCAGCTTGGTGACCTCTGGGGCAGAGGAAGTGAAGGAAAGTGTCATTTTTCCTCTGTTTGTACCCATTTTGGGAAGAATAAAGAATTTAGGATCCCATTTGCCTCCCTTCATCCCATCCATACTTGCCTCTTTCCTCTCATTTCTTTGCTTTTCTGTTAGGAGACCACCAGCTCACCAAGCTGTTCTTTGTTATGTGCTCATATGTATGCGCATGCATTTGGCTACATTTTATATGTGCTGTGTAAGTACAAAGAACACTGCAACCCACGTGCGTGTTCTTTCTCTGATACACACCAGTTCTAATAACACAGGCACATTACCTCATCTCTTTAACTTTGGCTTTCTCACCCATAAGATGAATGTGATTCCAGGAAAACTCTCTTGAGGTTATTATATTTGTCAGAAAAAACAGTGTATCAATGTAAGTAATAGGGATTACAGGGGTATTGCAATTCAATTGGGTTCCAAACTGACCCCATGCATCTGAGCCATGTGTCTCTACTCTGTTACCCTTAGTATCCCTCTTTGTCTTATGAAGGGTATCTGAGATTAAGCTCATATACACAAACAATTGAGCCTCACAAAGACATAACTAGTGGCTGTCATTGTGCTGCTGTGAATATCAGGCAGAGGTGATGAGTGCAGAGTGCATAAAAGCTTCTGGCACTTGCTAACCCCTACAAATTTAACCTTGGGCACACAGATAACAGAAGTGACTACATGAAGTCCAGGCATACTCACTTAGTTTAAAATTTTGATAACAAACATTGTTTTGTTATCAAATATTAATGTCACTTGGGTTTAATTTTAACTACATCCTCTACCTTCAAAAGTTAAAAAGGACGGAAGAAAGGGACAGGGCGGGGCGGGGGGAGAACCCACTGTTGAGAAGTCTTACTTGAGAGAACATCTTAGCTGAGTCAAGAGCCAGGTCAGTTACCCCAAAGAGATAAACTAAGTGAGCCTAGACTTTATTTAAACCAAAGCATAGTGTTCATGATTGTAAGGATATTGCAAGCCTCCCTGCAGCCCATTATCAGCTCTGTGTTGGGCTCTTTGGTACTGCCACAGAGAGCCTGTGCAGACTAGATGGTGCAAAATGACTTTTACTAATGACTGACTATACAGACACAACATATACATACATACATATATATATATATATGTTTTTTAAAATGTTCTTACTGTCATATGAAGCAAGTGGCTATGGATCTATATTATATATATATATATATATATATATATATATATATATATATATATATATATATAAAAACATGGGTTTCAACCAGTTTTAAAAAGCCTGTCCTGGGCCCTTAAGATCCAGACCAGTCTCTCTCATTCGTGCTGCTCCTCTGCTGATGTCTCATGCCAGGCTGCCTTGGAAACATGAAAGTGTCTCAGTAGGGCCCCAGTCACCTTCTGCTTTACACCTTTCTAAAAGGAGGCAAGACAGCCTAAAGAAGCAGTTATCCTAGAGCTATCTGTCTTTGCCTACTTGTTTTCTAATAGTAATGTATACAATCTATGAAATTATCTTTATTAATAAAAGTTTTATTTTACTTCATAGCAAGAAGTTTAATATCTAGTGCTAATTAACTATTAGGCACTATCCTGTGTATCATAATTCATGTTTACTCTTTTACCACTCTTTGCTAATGTATAAGCAAAAGGAAAAATATACCTGTCCTAAGTAATTGGTGAACTGAGTTCTGTGGTGGAACACACTGTACCTACAACCCAAATGGAGATGATTACAACCCTAGAAGCCCCTTCTATGCTAGCTCTGCCCACCTCTCTTCCAGCCTACTGGTAACCACTACCCTGGATGAGGTTATCACTTCATCATTGAGCAGCTAGTTCTACAGATTCAGGGTTAAATGACTTGCCCACAGCATGGAGGCTGAGTTGGAACTCAGACTTGGGCAGTGTGGCCTCAGAGCATGAGCCAGAATCAGGAAAACAATGGGCTGATGGGAGTCTTAGTTTTAATAGCACAAAATTATAACAGTAGAGTCTTACTACTCTCTCCCTTCCTCAGAAAAATAAGCTTAACCATATCGCCTCAGAATCCTAACCCTTTATTGGCATACCTTTCAAATCACAAGGAGAGAAACATTCTAAAGTAGCTCATGTGCTGGCCCTTAGTACAGTTAGACACTGCTGAACTCCTTACAGACATGCTGCATTAGCCATACAACACAGCCAGGCAGCTTTGTCCCCACTTTATAGGTGAGAAAACTGCAGCTCAGGAGAACTTGCTGGCAGCCACAGTCCCAAGGCAAGACTTGGATGAAGTTGCCTGATTCTAGGACCTGCATCTTCATTTCTGAGTTAATGTCTGCTGTCCCTGTCCACTGTGAATTCATCCTGTGCTAATTAATCATGGTAATTTTACATGGCTGTTATCACAGCCATCATTATTGTTATTCCCATCGCATTACCTAGAGCAGACTCTAGTTTGCTTACAATGAGCTTGCATAGTCCATATGGGTTTGCACTGACATCTGCTGCAAGACTGGACTCCTGGTATGGTAGAGCCAGGCACAATTGGTCTGTTCTTTCCCCAGCTAAGGAATAGGGACCTGTGTCAGACTCTGAATTGGACATGCAGACCAGTGAAATATGGCTCTGCCCCGGTATAAGGATATCCAAAGATTTACCACAGTGACCCCCCCCCAACACCTCCATCCTGCTGTAGGAATACTGCTCTTCATTACAGTCCATCAGAAGAGACTTAGGGGAATGAGACTGGGCACTGCTTGTTCCTGACATTTTCATCTCTCCATTCAGTGTGGATCCATCATTTCCTCTTCCATTTATGGCCTTGCTCTAAGTCCTGCCTTTTCAATAACTACCCAGTCCTCTTCCAGGACATTAGGTACTTAGGCATACCCTAAAAGGGCACAAGACACAAACATTTTTAAAAGAGCTCATGTCAACATGAGGGCACAGGAGTCAAACGTCTTTACAGTGGCCCTGGGAAGAACTCTCTCGTCCTGAACACTCATTTATGGGCAGGCACACACTCCTGCCTTTCCAAGTCTACTGTAAGTTTATTCTCTGTTCTGGATATCATTGTGTTGGGCTTACCAACTACACTGGAGTTTAAAGTGTATGATTCAATGAATTTTGAGTTTTGAAGCCACTACCATAATGATTTGGCACATTCCTATCGCCCCCTTAAAAAAACATTAGTTTTTACTTAACAAACACTTACTTTACACTTCCTGTGAGCCAGACACTGCTTAAATACTTTAAAAATGTTAGCCCATTTAATACTCATAGCAAGCTTAGCATCGTGTCTGTTGTCTGAACCCAGGAGAAAGAAAGCAGGCATAGGAAGATTGACTTGTCCAGGTTGGTACGGCTGGTGTGCTTAGGCAGAATTCAGACTAGATGTAGGATCTATGCTGCTTGCCTTTGGGTTCTTTTCATTCTCTCGCCTCATCCCACACCTTCATTCATTTATTTATTCACTCATTTAAGAATTGTTATCTGTGGGCCTAATATTGGGATAGGATCTAAAGTAGGAAACCCAGATACAGGGCAAAGGACCAGTAGGTAAGTTAGTACTGCTTAAGTAAACCTAGGTCAGTGTGTTGTTCTAATTGGGAGAAGCCCAGGTTCTAGAAATCACACTGGGCAGCAGGCTCTCTGAGTACCTGAGCCCAGAACCACCAATTTCTAGAAATCATACAGAAACACTTTACCACACATTAGCATCTCTAAATAATACCACAGTGGTTGTCTTAGTTGGAGTTTCTATTCCTGCAACTAATTACCATGGCCCAAAAGCAAATTGTGGAGGGAAGGGTTTATTTGACTTACACTTGTACAGCACAGTTCACTGTCAAAGGAAGTCAGGACAGGAACACAAACTGGGTGAACCTGGAGGTAGAAGCTGATGAAGAGACCATGGAGGGGTGTTGTTTACTTCCTTGTTCCCCAAGGCTTGCTCAGTCTTCCTTCTTATAGAACCTAGGACCACCTGCCCAGAGGTGTCCCCAACCACAATGGGCTGTGCCCTCCCCCTCCAATCACAGAATAAGGAAATTGTACTACAGGCTTACCTTCAGCCCGATCCTATAGAGGCATTTTGCTAATTGAAAGTCACTCCTCTCCAGTGGTTCTAGCTTGTGTCCAGTTGATATAAAAATAGCCAACACAGTAAGGATAGGGCTAGTATTGACCCTTTTTTTTTTTTTTTTTTTCCTCCTCTGGGAACCTGGAGGATTTGTGATGTCCTGTGCTGTGCTTTCAGACTACCTACATGGAAGGGACAACCTAGAGGTGACTCTTAAGAAAGTAGTATCCTCTCAGTTACTTCTGAGCATCTCATGTGCTCTATGTTGTCCCTTTCCTGGCCCAAAGATAGATCAAATTAAAACTGATGAAGCACATTTTAATATTTTAATGAGCACTAGTGATGGGGTGCTGCCGCTTTTGTATTTCTATTTAAGAAATGCCATTTGGAGAATCAAATTGAAGACCCAGACATTAACCCACACACCTATGTACACTTGATTTTTGACAAAGAAGCCAATAATATTCAATGGAAGGAAGATAGTATCTTCAACAAATGGTGTTGGCATAACTGGATGGTAGTGTGTAGAAAAATGAAAATAGATCCAAACCTATCACTTCACTTTGCACAAAACATAAATCCAAGTGGATCAAAGACCTCAGCATAAACCCACCTACACTGAACTTGATAGAAAAGAAAGTGGAAATACCCTCCAACGAATTGGCACAGCTGACCACTTCCTAAATATAACACCAGTAGCACAGACACTAAGAACAACAATCAATAAGTGGGATCTCCTGAAACTGAGAAGCTTCTATAAGACCAAGGACACTGTCAATAAGACAAAGTGACAGCCTACAGAATGGGAAAAGATTTTCACCAACCCTACAAGTGACAGAGGACTGATCTCTAAAATATATAGAGAACTCAAGAAACTAGAGCCAAAGACCCTAAATAACAAAATCAAAAAATGGGGTTCAGAACTAAAGAGGGAATTCTCAGCAGAAGAATAACAAGTGGCTGAAGGACGCTTGAATAAATGTTCAACTTCTTTAGCCATCAGAGAAATGCAAATCAAAACAACTTTGAGATACCACCTTATACCTGTCAGAATGGCTAAGATAAAAGACACAGATGACAGCCTATGCTGGAAAGGATATAGAGTGAGAGGAACACTCCTCCATTGTTGGTGGGAGTGTAAGCTTGTTCAGCCACTCTGGAATGTAATATGGCGGTTTCTCAGAAAACTGGGAATCAATCTCCCCAAGGACCCAGCCATACCACTTTTGGGTGTATACCCTAAAGATGCACAGTCACACCCCAAAAGCATTAGCTCAAGTGTGTTCATAGCAACATTATTCATAATAGCAAGAACCTAGAAACAACCTAGATACCCCTTGACTGAGGAATGGATTAATAAGCTGTGATACATCTACACAATGGAGTACTACTCAGCAGTAAGAAAAAATGATATTCTAAAATTTGCAGGCAAATGGATGGATGGATATGGAGAATATCCTCCTGAGTGAGGTATCTCAATCCCAGAAAGAGGAGCAGGGGATGTACTCACATATTAGTGCACTTTAAACAAAAAGCAAAACATGCCCAAGCTGCAAACCACAACCACTGAACAGCTTGGGATCTGAAGCACCTTGGACTGACACTTTGGAGCCCACTCCCTCTAGAGGAACACATGACTCAGTCTTGATTTTGGGATGATGATGATGCCTGGAGTGGATGCTGAACTAAGCTTCCTTGGAACCTTGGGACCTCCTGCCCTTGCTGGGGAGAAGAGAGGGTGACTGGGAGGGGCAGGAGGCGGAAGAGAGTTTGAACAAGGGGATACATGGATAAAAGATGAGACTTTATTCATAATAATTTTTTTTTAAAAAAAAAAAAAAAGGAAAAAAATACCATTTGGAAAGCTGGTGTATATGTCAGTGTTGTTTTGTGCTTTTTTACCCCCTCTTCTTTCCATTCTGAGGAGAAGCCTACGGAGTCTGGTGGGGGAGGGGTTTGCAGCTGGCAGGAGCTTTGGCATATGCTGTAACTAAAAAGAGAGGGAATGTGTTGGTGGGACAAGCTACCGGAGAGCTGTCTCGGTGTGCTGCAGTACTCGTAAGTGTTCTAATTGGGTAGGATTTTTGGAGGACTATTTTGACATCTGCTCGTGTCTTTGCTGATTTTTCTTCACTTAGAGTAGGAAACACAAGCTGTGGATAAAATGGCTTTAAAATAATTGGAAGAAAAGATATCTCTCCAAGATGAATTCACCAGGGACACTTAAGGAATGGAAAATAAAATCCACTTCTAGGAATATGTCCTGAAGCACAGAACTTACAGCCTTCAGACTTCATGACCATGTCATATATATTAATGTCTTAAATGCTTGGAGTAGTGTTCAGCCAACTGGCCTTGGTTGAATTTGCATCTATGTAGCAGAACACTCTGGAACAATTAGTAACTGTCCCTTAGCTTTTAATGAAGTGGAGCATTGCTTGTGCTAGAATCAATGAGAAAAATCAACGGAAGTGGGGGCACTGTGAAAGATTTAGAGCAGGGGTAGGGAAGAGGGAACACAAAAGGGAACAACTTAGAATGATAGCTCCAAACAGTAAGTCTCTTCTTTGAGCTTTGAGTCTTTCTGTTTCTGCATAGTGGGCATATGTAATGATTATGTTATAAAAGCAAGTGTGCTTTTGCACAAGAGAAACTGGGCCCTGAGAACTGTGACTACCCACTTGCATGTGTTCAGTGTGAATCATGAGCACATTGATCTGGGGAGTCTCCTCAGACAGCCATTGGAGATGGACTCTTTTCCATAGCTAGGTTTGGTGCCTTCCCTAGCTATGTGGCTACTGGGAAATTTGCTTAATTTCTGAGCCTCCATCTTTGTCTTGAAGATACAAGGCTCTCTCCAACATGATGCTGAAGAAAAATGAGCTAGCACTCAGGAGCTGTCCTTCTACACCAGCACTCTCACCCCACAGCCCCAAGCCTTTAGGGAGAGCACCCTCTAGCCAAACTGCCTGTGATTCTTTTCTTGGGAACTCTGAGCTTCAGGAAGCCCCTTGAACCTATGCCAGCCCCTTTAGAAGAGGCCTTGCCATCGGCAGGGCAGCATTGTCCCATGAGAGGAAACTGCTGAACCAGCTCCTGCCTGGAGCCCAGTGATGGGGACAATTTGGTTACTAAGGGGATCCTGCTGCCATTGTTAAAAAAGTAAACACTCCACACAGCTTAACCAGCAAGTCCTCCAGCCAGGAGTGGGGGGAAATCAAAAGCCTGTTCCAGCCAACCTCAGAGAGCCCATAGGGTCTGGTCTGTGCTGCTGGGACAGCTCTGGGAACACAGAAACAAGGCCCAATTCTGATTCACACTCAACACTCTCACAGGACTTTTAAGCCCCAGGACTACTCTCCAGTGGCTTTTGCCTCCTGCCTCTTGTGTTTGGAGATACTGGGAGGGTCAGATGAGGCAAGGCAAGAAATGCATGGCGCAGTAGTCCTCAGTTCAGTACCCAAACCCTGGCATCCCTCATCATCACCACTCTAATTCTGCCTATCATGACAATCATCAGACTTTGAAGTGAGAGCCAGGCTGTTACCACCAATAGGCCATTGCCACTGCAGCTTTTCTGACAACACATATTAAAAACTAATAATTTGAGACTGGCCTGAGCTGCAGAGTGAGTTCCAGGACAGCCATGTCTATGCAGAGAAACCCTGCATCAAAAAAAACAGAAGATTAAAAAATTTAAAAAGTAATAGTAATAGCCATGTATTATGACCTTCTAAGTGCCTAGCCCTGGGCATATATGACCTCAGATCTTCAGAACAGTCTAGAGCACTGGTTCTCAAGCTGTGGACCATGATCCTTTTGACAAATTTCTGTTTCTAAAAATATTTACATTATGCTTCATAACAGTAGCAAATTACAGTTATGAAGTAACATGAAAATAATTTCATGGTTGGGGGGTCACCACAACATGAGACTGTATTAAAGGACTACAGTACAGCATTAGGAAGGTTGAGAACCACTGGACTAGAGAAATGGGTAGGAAGTGAGGGGCACTGTTGTAATTGGTTTCTGGCCAGGACTTTTAGGTCTTAGAGGTTTGACCAGCAGTCCGACAATCCTATAGAATCACAGAATCACACAGACATTTACATTAATTTTATTCTGACTGACCTAGGGCTCAGGCATATAACTTGCTAACTCCTTCATCTTAACCCAACCCATGATTCTTGTTCAGCTATGCAGCTTGATACCTTTTCTCAGAGCAGCATTTCAATTTCTTTCCTCTACATCTGCTATGTCTCTTCATTGTTTCTGTGGCATCTCTGCTGTGCTCTGAGATGTTCCTGGAGTTTTCTTAGTTTGGTAGCTCTACCTACATTTCCTGTCTGCCTCTGGCCAATCAGCTTTTTATTAAACCAGTAGGAAGGACAAATATTTACAACATACCATAATTCCACTATTTCAGTTTCACAAATGAAGTCGTTCAGTTAGATGAGCCACCTTGAGCAAGCTTCGTCACTTCATGGAGCCTCCATTTCTTATCTGTGAAATAGGTGGTAATATCATACCATCTGGCTCCTGGTAGAAAAGAAAACACCAGTGGGACAGACTGTTGTGAACTCTGAAATGCATGTGGCCTTAGTGGAAGAGATGATTGGGGTTGACCTTTGTCTAACTTCCTTGTGGATTTAACCTGTGAGGTGCAGCAAGGCTGCTCAGTCCTGAAGTTCACTCTGAGTCTGTGTGCTCCTCTGCAAATAGACCTTGCGTTTAAGACACAGTTCTACACAGTGCTAAGCAGCTGTGTTATTGTCATCACCTTCTCAGTTGCACCCAGCCTGCAAATAAAACTGTAGTTAATGGAATAGTGGGTTTCAGAAAAGAAATGCATTAGTCAAGATTCCTGATACGCCACCGATGGAAAGTGCTTAGTATATGCTTACAAGATGATCCATAGGATTGGGGATTGTTCCCTACCCCCTGGAAACATCAGTAACAGAAGTTAGAGACTTTGGTCAGTATGTAGAAAGATTCTAAGAATCTGTTTCCTGGCATGTTTTTACTAATTCTTAAGAAGCTTTGACCAGCATAGGCCATCCTGCTAGAAATATTTTTGAAATATTTTATTTAGGTTCCCTGATCTGTCCTAGAAGCTAGGGTCCTAGAATGTCAGGCAATGTCTTATTGTCATATATGTGTAGATATAGAAACATATATAGAGAGATAGATACATAGATAGATAGATAGATAGATAGATAGATAGATAGATAGATAGATAGAATGACAACATGGTGACATTTTTCTAGCTGTTTGACCCAGGGCTGTTTGTTACCTAGACTATGTGAAATTACTTTTACTTGTGAGACTTGGAGGGTGATCATGTAAGCTGGAGAATTTTTGTAACAGTTAAATGAGCAACAGAGGTGAGCCATATATCTCTTGGGCTGTAGTAGAATAAGCCTTTATCCAATGCTGCTAGTCTTCTTTCCTAAGGAAGGCTGAGGGGAAGTAACCTGTATCCTGTTAACAGTTCAGTGACTGGATTTTCTTTACTTGCAGAAGGTCAGAAACATGGCCCTAGATGATGTTGTGATCTTGAACGTGGACACCAACACTCTGGAAACCCCTTTTGATGACCTCCAGAACCTCCCAAATGATGTGGTGGGTAACATGTGTGAGTTCTGACTCCTGAATGCTTGTGCTATGAGGTGGGGAGACAGTGTGATACAGGGCCTAATTTGTTTCAGGGTAATGGTGGTAGACACTGTTCATTGATGGTGCCAAAAACAATGTCCTTATGGCATAGGTTTCCTGAACATGGCAAAATGCAAGGTGCCTTTTTAGTAAAATGAAGTGGCTGTTAAGGAAGGAGAGTAACTTGAGTAAATTATTTTCACTTTCTGGCCTCAGTTTCCTACCTTGAAAAAGAATTTCCGGAGCTGGAGAGATGGCTCAGAGGTTAAGAGCACTGACTATTCTTCCACAGGTCTTGAGTTCAATTTCCAGCAACCACTTGGTGGCTCACAACCATCTATCTTGAGATCTGGTGCCCCCTTCTGGTGGCACACAGGCATAGTGGAGGCAAAATGTTGTATACATAATAAAAAAAAAAAATCTAAAAAACAAAGAAAAGGAAAAGAATTTCCAGGAAGCTGCTCACAGCTGCTTAGGGCTATTATGGCAGACATGGGAATAGTCACCTGATGCCTGACAACATGCTTACATGTTGGTGGTAATGTTCTGCAAATGATACCCATGTTAAAATAATAGATTGCAGGTAAATAGGGGACCATTCATATCCTCCAGGTTTTGATATTCTTAGCACAGGCAAGTGGGGCTCTTCTGTATGCTGGCCACAGTGACAGTTTCCAGCTATGGGCCCTCACCTCATTCAAGATTGCAGAGTTGGGGTAAGGTGGCCTCAAAGGTACTTGTGCATACAGAGGAAATTCATAGATTAATTCTATGTTACTTGAGCCTCAGAGTCTCACAAGTGGAAATCCTGTCCTGCTCAACATTTCTGCACTTGGTACAGGCTATTTTCAGTGTATCAGTGTGTCTACAGTCCACAGTTGACCTCACAGTATCTTTTGCCAAAGCTACTGAAAGATTGTACCGCTTAAGCATTTTCCCAGTCCACATCTTCCTAGACATAACCTCTAGGCTCTTCACCCAGTCCTGAGGATAGGGTTAAAGATATAGCTCAGTTGTTGCATGCTTACTCTATGAGCAGAGCCCTGGGATCAGTCACCAGCACCACATAAACTAGAAGTGGTGAAGTGTGTCTACAATCTCAGGAGGGCAGGGGATAGTTCAAGATATCCTCAACTATATAGACAGTTTGAAGCTAGCCTGGACTACATAAGATTTTTTTTTTAATTAAAAAAAAAAAGGAAATCTGATAAGCACTGTTTAAAGGGGAAATAGTTGAAAGTTGTGGGTAAGGCTACAGGGGGTACTTTCTGAGCAAAAGAACATCAGAAATATATAACAGAGCTGTTACACACCAATCTGTAGGCAAGAGCAGCAAGAGCAGGTCATTGTGGCACTCTCTAGGGACAATCACTTATACCCTTGAGAATCCAAGACTAGTCCTGCCTAACTCAGCTCTTCCAACCAAGTGAGAAGGGCAAGCTGCAGAGGAGCAGGAACAGGAGCAGGTGAGTAGCAGGTGGCAGGTGGCAATCACAGAGGAGGGACTTAATCACACTGAACACAATTTTAAAAGATAATGTGAGTCCATGCTTACGTGTGTGTATAAACTTCATTTAAAAGTTTTCAACAAACCTGTTTCTGACACCTTCAAAGGATCATTCTGATTTCCTAGAAATACAGCTTCCTGAAAAAGGGAAAATTTAATTTGTCAAAATTAACTTTAACCTACTTAAGAAACAACAGTAAGATCTAGCTCTAAACAACATAACACCAGTGTCAGCATGATTTGTCTATTTAGTCATTCATATACTTGTAGTTTTTTAAAATTTTTTGAGATTATTACTTTTTCTGTACGTATGTTTTGTGTACACTAAATTTGTGATACATCCTTCTTTGTCCATTTACTGTTACTTGTACAGATGTTTTCAGGGCTGGTCACTTGGTATTGAATAACCAATCAGTCTCCTTCTCCCCAGAGGAAGACTATCTCTCCCTCTCTCAGCATTTCTTATTTACTGTAGTTCTTTGTCTAGATTTAAACATATCTGTTGATGTCATTTTTGTTGTTGTTGTTTGGGTCATGTTTAGGTCTTTTTAAATATGTATAGGTGTTTTACCTGTGCATATGTCTATACAACATGTGCTGCAGTTCTCAAAGAGGCCAGAAGAGGGTATTGGATCCCCTGGAACTGGAGTTGTGGACAGTTGTAAATTACCATGTGGGTGCTAGGAATCAAATCCAGGTCCTCTGGAAGAGCAGCAGTGCTTTTAACTGCTGAATCTAGCTCCCAACTAATCTGTTTAAGATAGGGCTGTCACTGAGCCTGGAGCTCACTGATTCATCTAAACTGGCCAGTGAGCTCCAGAGAGTCACTGCTCTGCTACAGTCTCAGGACTGCAGTTACAGGTGTCTGTTGCCACACCCAACTTTTATTTAGGTGCTGGGCATCTAAGTTTACATCACCATGCTTGCTTATTGAGCCATTTTTCCAACCCCATGAATTTTCTTTTAAAATAAAGATTAAGATTAAAAAGTCAAAGAATGGGACTTGGAGAGATAGTTTAGCATATAAGAAAGCTTACAACTCAGTCATGAAAACCAGAGTTTGGATCACAGCACCATCACCTACATCAGGAGGCTCACAAACACTTATAAGTCCAGCTCTTCTGGGTACCCATACACACAAATGTGTACATAAATTTACACAGAAATGCCACATAAATACAATAAAAAATGTTTAAGTAAAAGAATGAAAACATATACCATGTAGCCATTAATCAAGAGAGTTGGTGAGAAGAGACCAGTCTTCCATACAGAGGAAAGCAAAAGACTATCTGATGATGCCCTTCTTTCCAGGAGGGTATTCTTGAGTGATATGCTTCTAAACAATGGTTTGCCAGAGGATAGTAAGATAAAAATGACATGACAGCAAAGAGAAGGCTATTGAAGGGTGGAAGGGACCCAGCAAGTTCTTTGGTGGAAGGGGAGTCATGTGGATGAGAGGGCTATGGGTAGGAAGGATAGGAACAGCACATAAAAATGTCATTGTGAAACCCATATACTAAATATAAACCTAAAAATTAATTAAAAATAGAGTTTGCAAAGAAAGGCATATTAAGCTTCGTGGAGAAACAGGCTTCAGGTTTACTTTAACATCACAATGATATGTGGTTGTCATGTGACCCAATGTGATGTGATGGAAAAGATTCTACACATCTGGTCCTCTTTCTAAAATATAATTGTGAAAAAAAATACATACTCAGTAGAGGAGACAGAAGCATGACAGTGAAGCACAGGATGGATTCCATTCTGCAATAGAATAGTGGGAGGGATCCCAGTGGGGTTGGAAGCTTAGCTGGAGCAGTGCACAGACACTTTGCTCTTAGTCTGGATGAGCTTCCAGTGATAATATAAGAAACATCAGGGGAAGCTGAGTCAGACACATGTGGGTATCTGTACTCTTTTCACAACTTTGTACAATCTGCAAAATTCTAAAATAAGTGCATATTTCTAAAAAAGAAAAACAAACTTATTAGGGCTATATTTATGCAATTTAGATAAAATGCACAAATTTATTCAAATACATATAAATCCAGAAAGTGACTCAAGAAGAAATGATGTAAATGTCATTATTCTACTTAAAAACATATCTTTTCTTCTTGAGAAAATTTATGGTTAAAATTTTGTAGACAAATATAATTATAAAGTTTTTCACAACATTGAGGTAAAAGGAACAACCCCCAATTTTATTTCATGAGGTCACCCTTACCTTGAGATCAAAACAAAATAAACCAAAAATTTATAGAATGAACTATAGATTGACATGCCTTATAAATAAAAATATGAAATTTTAAACAAAAAATATTAACAAATTAAATCTAGTAAATAAAAAGATAGCACATAGTGACCAAGTTAATACAGATTAGAAATCAGTTTGAGTAATCTGCCCAGTCAAAAGGTTAAAAGAGAAAACTAGATCAAGAGAGCTGCAAAAGCACATGTATTTTAGGAAAATTCAAGACCCATTCATATGAAAACTCTTAGCAACTGGGAATCCTTATGGTAAGAGAACCATCTAGGAAGGACTACTCTCATCATGCCTGCTGGGAAAACTAGAGGTTCAAACTACCTAAATAGGACAGGGAAGGAGGGAAGGATGGGGGGGGGGAGGAAACCTGAAGATCAGAAAAGTAGGGACTGCAGGAATGACTCATTTGGCAAAGTACCCATTGCACAAGATTGGGGACCTGAGTTAGATCCCCAGAACCCATGTTAAAAGCCCAGGTGCCAGTAAGTGCATCTCTAACCCCAGAGCTGTGGGAAGGTTGGGGCCAGGCAGATCCCTAGAGATCATTGGCTGGCCAGCCTAGTTGAATGAGCCCCAGATTCAGTGAAAGACCTTGGCTTAACAGAAATAACATCTAGAGTAATTAATTGAGAAAGACATTGGCTAACAACCCTTGGCCTGCACATATATGAGATGAAGTAAGTAAACTTGTTATAGCTCAGCCAACACAATCCTGTATATGGAAAATCTCAGGAGTCTCAAAAAAAGATCTAACAAGGACAGAGGAAAACGTCACTGTACAAAATTCAAATATATTCCTATATACTTGAAATGAGCAATTGAAAATTAGATTTTTAAAGTATTATTTAAAGTAGCATGCAAAGTACAAAATACATTTAACAACAAAAAAAAAAAGTATGCTGCAAGCATTTGAAAGACCTAAATAATAAGTGGAGAGATATTCCATGTTTTGGATTGGAAGACTCAATATTTTCAAGATGTTAATTTGCCTAAATTGATCTATAGATTCAATATAATCCCAACCCAAATTCCAGATGGCTTTTTTTTTCTTTTTTCTTTTTTTTTTTTTTTTTTTTTTTTAGGAAACTTGACAAGCTAATTCTAAAACATATATGTGAATATGCTAAAGAACTAGAATAGCCAAAACAACAGTATTGAAAAAGAAAACTAAAGCTGTAAAACTTTTATTACCTGCCTGTGAGACTTACAACAAAGTGGCATAACCAAGACAGTGTAGATGAACACCCAGCTCATAGGCTCAGGAAGAATTCAGGAGCAGGGGCTGTGTCTTGTTTGGGTTTTCTTCCCCCAAATAAGTGTACTGAAACAGCTAGATGGTCACTGTGGACAAATAGAACCTTGACTTCCACCTCATCCACATATTAGCTCAAAACAGATTAAGTGCCAAGACAGAACCTGAAACTACAAAGTAAGCAGAAGAAAACATGAGAGAATCTGAATGAGGTAGGCAAAGATTTCTTAGGTAGTTCACAAAAGGCAAGCACCATAAAAGAAAAAATCGTGAAGCAGACCTCAAGATAGTGAATGCTTACCTTCTATAAAATGGGCATTTAATGAAAAGACAAACTACAGGCATAGAAAATATTCTTAGTAGTTCTATCTAAAGAAAAAAGCTTTGGGGCAGAAGAGTTTGCTCAATATATAAAAGTGATTGCTGCCAAGCCTGAGAACCTGAGCTTTTCTGGAGACCCATTTGGTAGAAAGAGAAAACTGGCTCCTGCAAGTTGTCCTTTGACCTCACACATATATTGTGACACAGTATACAACCTCTGCCCCACCACACATACAAAATAAATAAATGTAATTTAAAATTTTAAAGAAAGAAAAGACCTCTGTCCAAAATATGTAAATAAACACTAAGACTCAGTAATATGAGAGCCCAGTAATTAAAGTGTACAAAAAAAACTTACGAAGAACATCACAAAAATGTTCATTTAGCAACAAGCACATAAAAAGATATGTAGCATTATTAGGTAAAGGATACAAATTAATACCATTGGTATGCTAAAATAAAAATGTATAGCCCTACACCTTACATATATGTTTATTCTGTGACCAAACACACTACTAGGTGTCTGTTGAAGAAAATGAAAACTTGTATACATACAGATGAGTGAATACTTTCAGCAGCTTTGTTCATAATTTCCCCAATTTTAAAAAAGATCCTCATGTCCTTCATCAGACAAACATAACCAAGTAGTGTATACTCATAAAATGAAATTGTACTCAGCAATCAAAAGAAACTACTGGTTTACCCAGCAAAATAGATATCAGCAGTATTTTATGATTAGTGAAAGGATCTACTAGTAAGACATTCTGATAGTAGAGGTAGACGTCAGATTTCCAGGACTTTGTTGCCCAAAGGAAATTTGAAAGGAATGAAGTTGTTCTGTATCTTGATTGTCATGGTTTGTCATGGTGAACATCTGAGTATTTGTTTCTTTTAAAACTACAGAGCTGGAGAACTAGCTCAGTTGGTAAAGTTGTTGCCACTCAAGCATAAGGACCTGACTCCAGCCCCTAGAGTCAACTTTAGAAACCAGGTGTAGCAGCTCACACTTGTAATCCCAGCAATGGAGAGGTGTGGAAGGAAAGGTCTCTGGGGCTCACAGCCCAGCCAGCATAGCCTGATCAGTAAGAGAGACCCTATTTTCCATAAGGTGGCCCAGGTACTGTGGTGGAGGCAGATATCTGTGAATTCTAGGCCAGCCAAAGCTACTCAGGAAGACTCTGTCTCATTAGGCATAAATACACACAACAACAACAAAAAAAAGGTAGACTTCTGAGGAACAACATTCTAAGTTACCTACAGTCTTACACTCAAAGCGCATTCACACCCACTCACAAACACACACACAAATTGTAGAACTATTTACTGAAAGTGATGAGTTGTAACATGTATATTACACCCCAGTAAAGATGACTTAAAGGGCTAACCACAAGTATTTTTAAAATTAGTTTTTAGGTTGTTTTTTTTTTTTATTTTATTTGTATTGGTACCTTACCTGCATATATGTCTATGTGCCATATGCATGCAATGCCTTCAAAGACCAGAAGAAACTGTTGAATACCCTAGAACTAAAATTACACACAGGTGTGAGCTACTAGGAACCAAACATAGGACCACACCAAGAGTAGCCAGTGCTCTTAACCACTGAGATTACTCTCTAAGCCTGGCACCAGAAGTATTATCTAAAATGTGGAACACCTTGCCTGGGGCTGTTATCACAGCTCATTGGGTATAGAAAATGGCATAGCCACTTAGGAAAACACAGGAAGTTAACCCAGATCTGCCACAATACCAGGCCCCTCAACTTCTAGGTGCTCATCTAAGAGAAGGAAAAGCAAGCATCTAACAGGCTTTTTTTAATGAGTGTGAGTAGCAGTGCTGCTCATGGCACACAGTAACTAGCTACAGCCTGAATATGTGGTTTTACATAGATAAAGTGTTGTAGCCTTTATTTATTTATCAATAAGTCACAAACTAACAAACTCAGTAGTCACAAAACATGTGAATGATCCTTAAATGTCTTACAGTAAATGAGAAGAAACCAGAGTCAAGAAGATAGACAGTATTTCATTTATGAACATTGTAGAGGAGAAGGAGATGTCCTAGAGGAGGCAACCTGGGTAGAAACATGGGCCCCTGATGGATTGAGGAAGCAGCCTCTCTCTCATCTTGGGAAGGTGAATAAATTGTCAAAATTCATTAGACCACCCTTCCAAAATGTATACATTTTCTTACTATAAGTTTTGACTTTGTAAAGCTAAAAAGAAATTAATTTAGAAAAGGTTCCAGTATTGAGCTTTTGGGCCAGCTGAGTCTTTGTGATTTATGAAACTGAGCGAATGGTAACTTTGGAGCATGGTGGCTCTTAATTATAAGTACCGTGACCATTTACTCATGAGCTGATAATTGTGGCTCTGTTGGCTTTTTACCCTTATGTAAAAAGAGAAGGAGAGGCTGTCATGGTTAATGTTTCCTCCTTTGCTAGTTTCTATGAAACTTGCAATATACTGTTTCTCTGATAATATTGCATTGTTCCCTGCCTGTGATTTTGGGAGGAGAAATATAGCAAGAATATTCCATCCTCATTGATCTAAAGTCAGCTTACAATTTCATGTTCATCTCAAGCCCCCTGGAGTCTCTTACTGCCATGTTCCTCCAGTAGTCAAGATTCCCCTAGCCTCTGAAGATGTGCTGAGAGCTCCATTCTGTGGTGATATAAGACTAATTTTATTAAATATGCAGTATGTCAGCACACCACTATATGGATGATCCAAGCCATGCACATGCAATATAGCATGTTGTATCACTGGATCAAAGATCCTCCTCCAGATCTGATCCCTTAGCTATATTTGCATATATTAGTACTGTCTAATGGACCATTTATTGATTCAGCATTAGGCATTTAATGGCACCAACTGTGGTCCAGGTTTTATAATTAAGACACCACTCTTCTCCATGAGGTCACAGGCTGGTTGGTGTGAGCTAGTAGATAACTGGGTGGAATGTTTTATCCCTATTTCAACCCACTCACATGTTGTCAGTGATGGCATACTCCAGCCATACATCCCACTCCCTGACTCACAGTCCTATGATGGTGTCTCATTTTTTTATGTGTGAAGTTAAAGGACCACATATAGCTCTTTGGAGTCCAATGTGCTGACCGCTCCTGCCTCATCTCTTGTCACCCTCCTGCTCACCTTCATTTTATACCAGCAGCTTTGCCTCTGTCCACAGGAGTCCTAGGCATGTCTAGTCAAAACATTTCCAGTGGGTGGCCAGGTTAGGAATGGACATTTTCATCCTTTATTTGCTCAGCTAAAGGTTCTTGGGTGTGTGCTCAGTGTGTTGGGAACACAGGTACCTAAAAACAAAAAAGCAGCCACCATCCTTCCAGCAAAAGGTAAGGTTAACTGGAAGATGAGACTGAGTGCTGGAGCTATTTGTGAGCAAGGTGAACTTAGGAAGGGCATCACAGTCCAACACAGCCAGAGGAGACATATGGAAAGGACAAAAGGTGAGACCCAGAAGTAGAGAAAAGACCAGAATAGATGTGGTCAAGAGCACAATTTTGGACTTCAAATAAGGCAGGGGAAATGAGCTCAAAAGCCAGGGATATGCCAAGTTCCACACTATAATATGTCCCAATCCTGAGGGAACCCTGCTTTTCACTGTTTCTCAAAATCTGGCCAAAGCTTCCCTCTGTACAACATCTATAAATATATGACTTGAGTGTGGGGGACAGTTGCATGAATGGTGTCACCTCTGTCCAGCATCCTTTCTGATTTTAAGAAATTGTCTTTGTTCTGCATTGCCCACCACCAGTGTCTACTCTGTTTGTCAAGTCCAATCAGGAAGCAAAGGAGCATCATGACCCAGCACACCTTGGCCAGAGTGTGTGTGTGTGTGTATGATTTGTCAACAATCGAGCACTTTATGGGGCTTCATTAAAGATGCCGGGGCAGGAGCACTGTGGGACATCAGAAGAGCCCTCAGCAGTAAACCACAACTCTGAGCTTTGGAATGCAGTAAATGTTTAAGAGACTTCCTTCCTTTCATTACTGAATTTTACTTCACTTTTATACCAGTAAAGAGTTGTGTTTTATTGGTTGAAATTTCTTGATTCTATTTTCCCCAGGTCTGTTTAAAGCTACATTTTATCTTTGAGGATGTTTGGCTCACCATGGAGGAAGTGCTGCCAGCAAATTCAATTAACTGGCAGAACTCACAGATATTGTACATGGACTCCTTTTTTTTTTCTTCCTTTTTCACAACTTCTACATAAACACAGCTGGGTTTAATATTTGTTGTAACAAAGATTTAACTTGAATCATTTTACTCCGGGTAATTAATGCTTGGAATGCTATTTCCTCTGCTTGCTTTGTAATCCTCTGCATTTCCTTACTCGTGCTATCTAGATAATGAAGTGTGTTCCTCCAGGTCTTCTCCCTGCCTTAAAACTGCTTAATATTTGGCCGTTTCCACTAGAGAGCAGATGCTTTTCTTTGCAAGAATTGAATTTCTGTCAGCTCTTTTATGCATCATGTGTTTGGAACTGTAAGTGGATCAAGTTGTTCATCACAGCAGGGACATTGTGAAACACATCTATTACACATACTTCCCACCCCCACCCCACTTCCTGTTTTCTTCCCTCCCCTGAGGAGGTAGAGATGCCTGGATCCCCTTGGGAGATATCTTACTCTGTGCAGATATACCCATGTGATCCACCATGGATCCGGCCTGACTGCCTTCCTATCCATGGAAATCTATATCTTTTCAGCCCTGTCTAGTTGCTGAGACAAACTCTGCTTGGTAAACACCAAGCACTTCATTAACTCCCACATACACACTGAGTTTAGGTCACTAAATAAACCCACTAAGCCCAGCATAATGAGTGACATTCAGTAATTGATGCCCTAGAAAATGTTCATTATGAACTCATTATTTTTTTTGATGCTAAAATTGGGGCTTGAGTAATTTTGGCTTTGGAGTTGGGCTAATATAGAAGAAAACCACTATCTATTAGGCACCTACTGTGTGCCAGGCACTGTTCTAATGGCTTTCAACGTCTTGACATTTGATATGTGTAACAATTCTACAAAAAAAAGAAAAAGAGAGAGAAAAGTTGAAAAGCAGGTTTTAGGGATGTTCTTGCAGTGATATGCTCATCCTTGGGCCTTAGGTTAAAAGGGCAGGGGTGAACCTGAGGCATGTTCTTAGTAGGTATCACTTAGTTTGCAGGTACTATTGTGGCACATTGACTGATCTCCAGAGATGTGCTGGTATATTATACAATCATTACAATGAACTGGTAAGACAGATTTTGCTTTTGAAGAAAGTCATCAGTTTTTTGACAAACATTTGTAATCAACTGGGATATTCTTCTGAGCACTTTCATTAGGGCTGAGCAGCAGTGTCCTGTGTCATGAGACATCTGTGTCCCTCTTTGCTTTTGTTGCCTAGTCTGTTTGTTGTTCACAATTTTAAAAAGTGATAGAGGTTATATTGTTTTTTGTTTGGTTTTTTTTTTAAGTGTCTATCTTTCCTTTTGAAATCACCTCTGCTTTTTCAAAGATAACTTACATTTTTATCTTGTGTGTTCTGTTTGCAAAAGAATGCTTCGTGGTTTATTCACATTGACAACTGAAAAGCCTTAGACCTAATTAAAAGAATTTTCACAAGCACCTTTAGTGAACCATTTCATTACGCAGCACTGCACAGATTGTATTGTGAAGCATGATGATGGTTTAAATCTGACCTTTAATCCTGGACTGCCAGGAGTTCGGGGGGAGCGGCTTTGAAAATAGTCCCCCCAAATCATATATGCATATGCTTGCAATATTTGGTTATAAATAATCTTTTTATTGAATGGCTACCTACTAATATAAATATATGTCACTGTGAACTGAGATCCCCTAATCTTCTCTAATTTGAATAAGACTTTCTAGCTTCTGTGTGTGTGTGTATGTGTGTGTGTGTGTGTGTGTGTGTGTGTAGTGGTAAAACTGAATTGTTTTATAGAAAAAAACAAAGACAGTTTTACTTGCTTTAGACAGTAAAAGAAAAGGATTGGAGCAAGTGAATTTTCAAATGAGTAGAAGGGTAGGAAAGTGCAGGCATCTTGGCTACTGTGTGTTTCTCTCTTGGATGCCAAGGTCGTCAAATTCAGTGTGTGGAAAGGGGCAGGAGTGTATGTGTGGACTTTCTTTAGTAGCTAGTGAAAGTAGGAGTCTTTTGGTTTTGTTTTCAAATTGTATTTTTCATTCCAAGAATAGCATTCTAAGGATTTGAGAGTTTTTTATAAGATACTCACCAGAACCATTATAGCATAGTGAAATAAGCATTCACATAGTGAAAATTGATCCTTTATCTGTCAAAAAGCTGGTTAGAATTAGTACACTTGCCTCTAACTTTCAGATTTACATGTAGCCCATGAGTTGTCAGGATCCCCAGGATCATCACCTGCACCACCTCAAAGCTCTGCAGAACTTGCATAGCTCTATACCCCCACACACAGAGAACCAAGAACTTTGTGGTGAACATGGGATGCAGAAGATACAATTAAACCCAACTAAGGTCAAAGTCCAATCATATTCTCAAGAAAGAAATAGAAAAGCAGGGAATGAGAGAAAGCAGTAATGGAGATTTATTTAGGTTGGGAAACAGTAAGCCAGCATCATGGACAAGTACAATTTGCTGCCCTAAGAAACCCTGGCAGTAGTGAAAATTAACGGGCTAGCACAAGACCCAGGCTTGACTCTGGTTTCTGCCCACCACTGGACTGTCTGTGATAAAGGTCTAAGTCTCAGTTTCCTCATCTGTATAGTGGGGATAACAGCACCTACCTCCCCCAGTTTTTCTGGTCTTTGTCTGATGCTGAGCATAGAAATACTTGCTGGGTCATTTACTAACTAGCAAAGCATTCCTGTTCTTCTCTCTTGATGGGTCCATAGTTCTTTCAGAAGTTACCACTGGAAAGAGAGTGCTGTGAGATTACCCTCGCATGCCAACACTTTCTGCTTCAAATTTGAGGCAAAAACTAACAAAGTAATAAAGAGATTAACCAGGGGCTGAGGTTCCATGGATAAAGTGTTTGCCTGCAGACATGAGGACCTGAGTTAGGATCCCTACCTAACTCTTAAAAGAAGCCAGAAACAGCATGCCAATTATCTAGAGCTGGGGAGGCAAAGGCAGGAGTGTCCCAGAGGCATAGGGACCATTCAGTCTAGTCAAACGGGTTCAGTGAGACTGTCTCAAAATAAGAGGATGGGTAAGGAGGTGTTTCAACTTATTAGAGTGTTTGTTTACTTTTGTAATGGCTATAATTTGTATCTCCAGGACCCGAATAAAATCCAGGAGGGCTTAGTGGACCACTTAAGATCTCAGGGTGCAGGTAGTGGAGATAGATTTCCAGAAGCAAGCTCACTAGCTAGACTAAGCAAATTCATGAGTTGTAGACTCAACAGGAGACCTTGCTTTGAGAAATAAGGTAGAAGGTGATCAGTGAAGACACCCTCACATATATACACACAAAAAACTGGCAGTGTTTTTGTCGGGGGGAGGGGGGGTGACAGTAAAGACAGACACCTAACATTGATCTCTGACCTCAAACAGTGCACCCACCAATAAATAAATAGACTAAAGCCATTTTTTACAGCTAGTGGGAAGAGAGCAAGGTGAGCTATTGCTTGTCCCATCTCTGCAGAAGAGAAAACAAGTCATTCTGCCCTCTGAACCCAACCATGCTCCAGAGATTCTGAAACAAAGTCTTAATTATAGTTTATTCAAGAAAGGAAGACAATAAGTTTGCTTGGGGTGTCCCTTCTGGTGTCTAATTTGCCAAACTACCAAACACTGGACTCCAGTTCATTTACCCTGAAGTTAGTACAACTCCTATGCAAGGCTCCTGCACAGGCTGACTTGAGCCAGACTGGAGAAGAACTGTGTCTCTAGTCAGATGCTGTGCCCACCCTGTAGCAGGCCTTGGTCCTGCCTTCCTAAACTGATCAGTCTAGCAGAAGAAACAGGCCTGAATTGGTTAGTATCAAATTCATCATTACTCATTGTTGTGTGGTGTTACAGAGAAGGTACAGTGAAATACATAACAGGAGAACCTTAGTCTAGTCTGTGGTATCAGACTGAGCATTTGAACAGGGCCCTGTGCCATCCAGTATGATATCACATGTCACCATTAAAATTCAAATTGAATAAAATAAAATTCAACCTTTTGCAGTCATACCAGACACATTTCAAGTGCTCTGAGCAAGCTACTTTTTGAACAGAATTGGGCAAGAGATAGATCATACCCTTTATTGTATAAATTCAGTTGGAAAATTCCAAATTGTAGGTTAAAAGGGTATTGGTAAGTGAAAGCACTCTAAATAGGAAATGATCTATGCAAAAGTCTTGGGATGGAAGACAATGGAACAAGAACCCAAGGGTAACCCAGGGAGGTGGGTTAAGCCTCATAGAATAACACAGCTCCAGGCCTTGCTAGCACTGTGTCCTCACAGCAATTGCAAAATAGCTGAAATACTTTAAGGTGTCATCACTGGTGGCAAAGGGTGGCTAAGAATATCTTGGATATGACATTTTTTTAAAGATTTATTTATTTTTTTATTTATTATGTATATAGTGTTCTGCCTGCAGACCAGAAGAGGGCACAAGATCTGATTATAGATGGTTTTGAGCCACCATGTGGCGCGGATTTGAACTCAGGACCTCTAGAAGAACAGTGCTGTTAACCACTAAGCCATCTCTCTAGCCAGGATATGACATTTTGTAGTCATTTTGTATCTTAACTCTCTCACCCCTAGGCCACAAGTTGTAACCAAGTAAGGTGTACCTGTTGTTGAGTGCTGCTAGACCTTGCAAGGGTTATCTTCCCCCTTCAGGGAACAAAGGCCTATAATCTGCTGTTACATAAAGAGATAAAAGAAGTTAGGTGTGGTGCCATATGATGCCTTTAATCCCAGAACTGAATTGGGTGGGTGTGAAGTAGAGGCATATCTCTGCAAGTTCCAGGAAAGCCTGGTCTACATAGTTCCAGGACAGCCAGGGCTACATAAGAGAGACCCTTAAAAAAAAAAAGCTAAAAAAATGAGATAATAGGTGGTTATATATAGGGTGTGGAATCCCTTTTTTAACCAGTAGTGAGCTGGTTTCTACTGAACGCTGGGAACTGGATTAGAAGGAGCTTTCTTCATCCATGTGTCTGCAGCTCCAGCCAAGCACTTCTTCAGCATTGGGTACCAACAATGGTTTGTGAGCCCTGAGAATACTCTACAGGGCTTAATAAGGGGCCTCACAGAGGTTTGATGGCTTTAAAAAAAAAAAAAAAAAAAAAAGTACTGGGGGGAATTTTGTTATAGGTGTCAATAAAGAATATTAGTAATAGAATTTGAGACCTCACAAATCCAAATCAAGTGGAAGGCAAAGATGGAAATAGGGCTTTGCCAAAAGCTGTGGAAGGTTTTGAAATTTGAACCTTATTGTATTAGCAGTAAGGAGCCCCTGAAGATTTCAGTGGAGAGAGTTATGATTCACTCTTTTCTTTTCTGAAGTTTATGCAGTTCAAGGATGGATTAGACCTGGAAGAAGGTAGAGAAGGAAATACCAGTTTAAAGACAGTTTCCAAAGTCCTCGTGGAAGATAACATTTGGACTGACAACAAAACAAAATGTCAGGTAGCCTGTGCATCCAGTTACCAATTCATATAGCCTTTGTGCCCAAATCCCACAATGTTCCCTAATAGCCAGTATAAGAGAAGTTCAACAGGTACAAAAAGTGGAAAAATAGGTCAGCAATCCCAGGCCTTAGCTAAGCAGACTGCACCCCTGTGCTGCAGCCTGAAGAATCAATGAAGAGCTGATGAAGCCAAGAGACCTGACAGAGACTGGGGATCCAGCACCAAGACAGGCTGAGGGAGGCAATGTCACCCCAGTCATTCTGCTTACTGTGGCTGACTGCTTTCTGCATGTCCCCTTGCACTCACTGAATATGTAGGTGCTTGTTTGCCTTGCCACTGAGCTAAATCTCATCCAGTGGACAGTTATTAGTCTGTCCCATCCTCCCGATCTTGGATCCTTTCCAGTTGAGATGATGTCCTAAACATGAATAATGTAGTCCTAGCTCAACATTCTTCCAAGCAAAGCTACTGCTGTAATGCTCCTCCCAAGCTCACTCACTTGTTCTTTCATTCATTGGGGAATACTGCACGGGGGACTCTGGGGATAGCAAGAGATATGGTAGACAGCAACTCATGGCAGAATCACCTACATGGTCCACAGGCCTAGCTTAGTGTTCAAAAGAGGCTTCACAGATGGGGTACATCTGGATTCCCTTTCCCTTACCCCAAGGCAGTGGCTAATTTGCCTATTAAAGAAAAATACCTCACTCTACTTCTTTATTATGAAAATAGCATGCTTTTTTATAAAGAATAATCAAAACAATCAATTTTATAAAACAAAGTGAAGCATCCTTACATAGTTAAATGGTTGCTACATGACATTTCTGATTTTTAGTGTACATGTATTAGTGTACATGAGTTAGTAAATGATTCATACTATAAACACTGTTGTGTAACTTCAGTCCCCCATCTCCATTCCACCTCATCCCCCTGTGCTGCCACCTCCATTTGAAGGTGTTTGAGGAATATCTTTTCATGTTGGTTTGGAATTTTGCCACTCCCAACATACTTTAAACTTTATCTTAAAGCTATGACCATTTCGTGAACCCTGGTTATACAGATGTATACAGTCTTTTAAAGAGTGAATGGATGTTCACAATAGGACAGGTTGGGACAAGAGACAAAGGCTGTATACATGGGCTGAACAGAAGAGTAATTTCATATCAGTGGGTCCAGTACAAGGCCAAGCATGACAAGTGGGAATGAGCCAGTAGGACACTCTGGTCTAAGAGCCCAGATACTCCAAAAGTGGTACTGGGAAAGGCCCAGATGCCAGAAGATTTGGCCTAGGCTTAAAATGGTTGTATTTGGTTATTTGCAAGATTACTAGGACAGCCGTGGGCAGATGGCACTGAGAAGAAAGTAAACACAAACAGCTCACCCTGAGAGTGAATTGAGCTGTACTTTACAGGGCCAAGGTCCTGTGCACTGAAAGGTTCAAGGTGGTGTTGGTGAGATGAATGTAGCCGTGAGCAAAGATAAAGAGGTACAGAGTCTAGCTGGATGGTGCTACAGTGCCCAAGATGGATTTCAGAGGAAGCAAGCTGCTGTAGAAGGAACTGTTGAGCACAGTCTTATACCCTCTTTTCTTTGTTTTCTGTCTTCCTCCTGTGACAACTGATTAAAGGAGGAAACCATCCTCACTGACACTTCTTCCACCCCAAATTACCCCTAACAAAGCCCTATGTAGTGATTTTAGCAGCACCCCAGGAACACTTGGGGCTGGTTCAGCTTTAGATGTATGATAGCAGCTTATTTAAGCCTTACATTTTCTTCCCCTGCTTTTATTTAAGAGACAGAATGCAATTCTGAGCTATTAGATACATATAGACTTGCGGTTTCAAAGTTTGAAATGCTGTCAGGTCGAGACAAAAGCTTCTACATGGCTCGGGATGAATAAGGTCTTCAGAAGTCTTGGCCTAGGTGCTCATGGAGTGTCAGGAGCCTGGGACCACTTGTCTAGCTTCAGACCGGCAGAGGCAGACAGGAAGGAGCTCTCTTCTGTTTGCTCAGTTACCATCAGCGACTCCTTTTTGTGTAAGATGGTAATGAGGCCATTAGGAGAGGCTCACCTGAAGTGCAGCTTGTGAATCCAAGGTAATTAAACACCTCCTGAATGAAAGGGAAAGGCCAGGGAAGGTTAAGTGAGGAATAATCTGCAGCACAGGTGGCCCAAGGCCTTTGAGGAACCAGAAGAAGAGACAGTACAGGCACTGTTTCAAAGGATGGAAATGTCACCCTGGTCCTCAAGACAGACAGAGTTTTTATTATTTTGGAAGTAGGGAGTTGGTAATATTTTTTTTAACATTTTAGTAAAGCATGTTTTTTCATACTTCTATCTCAAATTGAAAATCTATAGCAAAACCTACTTGGGGCCAAGGAAAGTATATCACTCCTCAGGGGCTCTCAGTACTGCATTCTTTGAGTCTGTGGTCCCAGAACGGAAGCATAGCAGAACAGTGCTCATGCACATATGTACCCCCCACACACACACAGATAGATGCCTAACTACTTTCAGATAAAGACTGCGTTTTGTTGCCCCTCACTTTATAGCAGCTGGCCCCTCGGTACTTGTTTTTTGTCCCTTCTGACCTTGATACAGTCCAGGCAAATGACCCAACCCTCTAGTAACCTCACAGACGTGTTCCCTTTACTCGATTAACCATATTTAGTGCTAGTATTGTTCTCTGTGACTTCACAGGTTCTTTCAGCTGATCTTCACTGCTCAAGGACCAGCAACAGAAGACTTTTGCCATTCAGGTTTTTACCTTCAAACCTCTGCTGTCTCCAAACCATGAATCCTTATAATAGCCACCAGTATTTATCACCCAAAAGCAGAAACTGACAAATGAGATACGGTGTACAGTAGAATATTATCGAATCACAGAGATGAAGACCCCATATATATGACTATAGAAGACAGCATTGTGAACATGGAAGAATCTGTTCACGTGGGACTATCTGCTAGACCTGTGATTCTATGCACATGACTTACACAACATGGGCAGGGCTGGTAGATGGTTCTCAGGACAAGGGACATGAGGTTTCTTCTGGAGGTGGTGAAATTGTTCTAGAGTTAGATGGTTGTGATTGATGTACAATCTTATACTTAGACCACCAAACTGTACTCTATAAATGAGTACATTTAGAGATATGTGAAATACATCACAGCAAGCTCTACTGATTTTTTCCCCACCAAATTGACCCCCTCTTGGAATTGTTTAAGGCTTCCTGAACACCAGGCTCAGCCATCTGTCCTTCTTCAACCTGCTCTCACACTGTCTTCTTTCTCATGTCACCAGATCTCCTCCCTGAAGAACAGGCTGAAGAAGGTCTCTACAACCACAGGCGATGGGGTAGCCAGAGCCTTTCTCAAGGCCCAGGCTGCTTTCTTTGGTAGCTACCGGAATGCACTGAAAATTGAGCCGGTGAGTAGCCTCTTAGAGTGTGACAGTGTTGTGTTTGATTAGTGATCCACTGGGTTCCCTTAAAGGAGGTTTTGTGTGTGTGTGTGTGTGTGTGTGTGTGTGTGTGTGTGTGCATGGTTGTCCAGCTCTCACTGAAGGCTCACAGGACAACTGTGAGATAATGACAATCAGCTCCACTTTCCAAATAAGGATACCAAGGCTTCAGTGAAGAGAAATGATTTACCAATAGACCCAAAGCTCTTAATTTTGTCTTATGCCTCCCTGTTCCTTGTCTTTCAAATGATCCCTTCATCTTAGAGATTCACTTTTTGGTGGCTCCTGCATATATAATCATGGTTTAAATGACAACAACACTGAATGGGACTGAACAGTAGAGTTATCTGCCTGACTAGCCCTTCCACCTCCTTAACCCTGGTTGACAATTCATTTTCCTTGCCTGCCATGTGAGGTGATGTCCAGTGGTTACAAAGAGGTCAGGACCTCTCTGAAACCAAAGGCAGTTCCACCCCTTCTTCCTTCTTCCTCTAAAAGCTTCCTACTAATGTCCTTCTACCCTGGCTGAGCAGAATGAATATATAGTTCAGGCAGACTGTGAGGGACTAACTGTGGTCATACTGATTGATCCAGGTCAGCACAATCTGTTTCGGGTTTCATTCTTCCCAAGTCCCCTAATGCCTGTCAACTTAAAGCAAATTCGTATGTCCTGCTCGTCTGGAAGATAGCTGGCTCCAACTCTGACATGATCTTGGACCCAGACAAATCAATCAGGTTTTAAGAATTGGGCATAACTAAGGAAAATGTTGTCCTCACCCCAGTCTAAAGGGAGAGTGGGAGAGGTGGCCAAGTCTTTCCCCAGGGTTGGTGGGACCCAGCAAGGTAGACACATCTATCTTCACCTTCATTGATACTCACCTCACAGTTGTCACATGCATTTCTAGAATCCAGATCATATTGCTAGATATGAGCTGAACACAAGAACCCCCCCAAAGAATTGGTTTGGGTTGGAATTAACTATGACAGGCTCTGGGTTAAAGAGCAGAAACCCAGGAATTTAAAGCCCGCTCCATACATTTTAGTTGTATAAAACTTAAACAAGACACTCCATGAGGTTAAGCATTACTTTCTTCACCCGCAAAATGTGAATAAGCTTTCTTGCCTGTCACTTCTGGTTGCTGTCAGCATCACACAAGTCCTAAAATGTGTTACAAGAAAGGTGAGACCTACATGGGGTCTGATGAGTAAGGCTTGAAAGAACAGAACAGAAATGTCCTACCTTCTGCAAGTGTGGGCTTTTAAACATACTACAGCTTGGCAGCAATACCCCTGTATGTAGAGCGGGAGGTTGGGCTGAACCAGATGTGGCAGAGGCTTGGATGCTGGTCTGGGAGTGTGTACTTTACTCTTGTAGGAACATTAAGGTTTTGAGTGGAGATGTGATACAGCTGATTGTAGTATCACAAATGAGACTCAGAGCCAAATATCAGGGAAAGGCTGAAATATCAGAGAGAGGAAACACCACAGTCGAATCTCACCCAGCTGTCTTGCAACTTCCTCAGCCTCGCTCCTGGTCGCTTCTGCCTGTCACTTCTACCAGTCGCTTCTGTTTCTGCCTGGTTTCTACTGAGCCCTTATATACCCTATCCCATCCAGATTAGGATTAACCTTGAACCTTGTAGCCTTGAACTCACAAAAACAGAAGAAGTCTGTCTCTGGAGTTATGGGATAAAGGATGTTGGTTACCAACCCCAGCTTTCCCTGTGCTGGGATTAAAGGTGTGTGTGATTGACTGAGCTGTTTATCCTTGTATTCAAGGATTAAGGATTTCCTGAGCTGTCTGCATAGGGTTTGACTGGGTGGTCTCTTTGATATCCCAGGATTTATTAAATATTTAACATATGTCCACAGCTGATGGCAGGTTTGAGCAATAAAACAATGATGGGCTATACCAGGAGAAGTTCCATGGTGGAAGAAAGGGCTTGACCTAATAATAGTTGACATACAGTAGACAAATGGCACATAATGTCAAGTGGCTCCTGAGATTGGGAAGCTGAAAGAAGATAGTGGTGCCTCTGGTAAGAAAGGGGAAAGTCTGATGCCATGGTATTCATACCAGTAGGATTTGTAATGGAAATAAATTGGCAAGGTGAACATAAATAAATGTTCACTGTAGGCATTGGTGAGATGTCCTATGTAGCTATATAACCCCATGTGATACATACATGATACATACAATGCTTAATACCAATTAAACCATTATCTGGAACTAATGACAGATTTGTCTATAAATGTGGTACGTCTCTTCAAATCTGAGTTGTCATTTGGTCATAAGATACATACAACACCTTTGTTGTAGATGCACCTTTGCTGTGGTGTTAAAGAAAAGAGAGCATGACATCAATTATCAGATACATTCACAGTTCAGTGGGAAAAAGTTTTCATCTTAGAATCGATGAGATATGGCAGAACTGTCATGTTTTTACTCTCAGTCATCTGTGGAAGGATGACTTTCATCTATAAAGCAAAGAGGGAAACCAGAAAAACTGAGATTTCCCAATTAAGCATTGTGCTGATAGTCATCAACCTTGTTACCTAAGTGGACTTTAAGCTGTAAATTTAATTCTAGCAGTTTCTTCTCATCTGAAAAAATAGAATTGGAAAATTTCTCATGCAACATGGTTTAAAATGGCTGCAGAGCACACATGAGCATGAAAAGTTGCTGCAGGACTGGAATAATGTTATGTTAGATACTGATCTGGGGTATGGGGCATACAGTGTTACAGGACAGGGATGCTTTTCCAGGATCATACATCTTTTAGTCATTTGTATAATTATAAAATTGCATCAATTAGGGCTGAAAAGATGGCTCAACAGTCAAGAATACATACTGTTCTTGTAGAAGACCTGAGTTCAGTTCCCAGTACCCACATTAGGTGACTCACAACCATCTGTAAGTAATTCAAGCACCAAAAGATCTTGCATCTTCTAGCATCATGAACAACACTATCCAAGCACATAGACACACCCACAATACTCATAATGATTGATAGGTAGGTAGGTAGATAGATAGGTAGACAGACAGACAGACAGACAGACAGACAGACAGACAGACACTGTATCATATCTATCTAGTTAGATCTAGATAGTTAGATTGAATATGTAGCTCAGTGGTAAAGAGCCTGCATAGTCTACACAAGGCCTTGAATTCTAGCCATTGCACTGAGAATAAAATAAAACAAATAGCACCTGCTTTTGGTTAAAATTTTAAAGAAACAGAACTAGAAACAAGGACACCCTGGTCCCATCATCAAGAGTAGAATATTGTGTCAGCAGGTTTCCACCCTCTCTCTTGTCTTCTTTTTGTTTTTTGGTTCATTTTATTTGAAGTCTTGAGTTTTATTTTTGTTTTGTTTACTTCTTTTAAGCAGTTGAGCTATCCTTGACAAATCCAGTATCCTACACACTAGTCTGTTTTTAACTTTTAGTATAAGTAAACACTTTTTATATCATATAAAATCACTTATCAAATGTTGTTGATGAGAGCCTGTGGACCACAGTTACCTGGGAAGCTTCTAAAAAGATAAATATGTAAGCTCACTGATAGATTTTTATCTAGCTCCTGTGATCTGAAATCAGAGCCTCGGCCCATTCATTATCTTGTTGCTGGCCTTCATTGGTTGTTGTTGACATTCCTCAATTTCAAGTTATACTGATAAAAACATCTTTTTCTAAATCTTCATGTATAGTATGGATGATTTTTCTTAAGCATTTTCCCTATTGTGGATTTACTGGGTCAGGGGATCTAAGAACATTTAAGGCTTTGGTGCTGAGAAATGGGTGGTTGGATGCAGGGCAGAACCCAAGAGCCAGAGGGGAGGAACAGGAGACAGAGAGCAGAGAGAACCTGCAGAGAGGAAGGTCCTATGATATCCTGGAAGTCACTGCTCCCACACCTGCCCATTGCTACTTGTGTGTTGCTATCCAAATAGGTGTGGTGGTCTACCAGCCAGAGCAGTGTTACGTGGTGATAGTGACTGGTAGCCTCAGAGTAACTACTTGCATTGCTCTGAAAGCATGAGCTACCACCTTTTGCTCTGCTCCTAAGCAGCTGTGACTTGGGGCTCCTCACACCTCTGTGCCTCAGTTTCTCTCCATGTGGAACCTGCTCCTTGCAGGGTTATAGTGAATCTTGAATAAGCCCAGGGCCTGTCTGTCAGCCTGGAACAGCTAGCCTGTCTCCTGTTCCTCACTAGGATTCCTCTCCAGCTAGAAGATTTGGGATGGAGCTCCTGCAGGGCTCGTTGATCCCTGCCTGCCTGTGTAGAGGGGCCTGACCTGAAAGGCTCTTGCCTGTGGCTTAGAGTTCAGTTCAGGATCTACATAGGTTTTTTGGTTTGGTTTGGTTTGGTTTGGTTTGGTTTGGTTTGGTTTGGTTTTCCCTACTGAAAACATTTAGAGTGCCTTGAACTTTGTATTCTCCATATCAGAAGGAAAGGAAAGGGCCTTTTTGCTAAGGCTTCTCCATACTGGACCTAACCTGGGATAGGTCAGTCTTTTCAGGGCCAGGTGAGTTGTTTCAAAGGGACTTCTGCTAGTTGAAAAGTGAGAAGATGAGAGAACTATTGTGTCTGTTCCTCCTCATGGCTTCACACAAATCGGATTGTAGTTCACCTTCAAGTGACTTTCCAGCCATGATCTTCCCAATTTACCTGACCTTTGCCTTGTCCATTTTTTAAAATATATTTATTTATTTATTATGTATACAGAAGAGGGTACCAGATTTCATTATAGATGGTTATGAGCCACCGTGTGGTTGCTGGGAATTGAACTCAGGACCTCTGGAAGAACAGTTGGTGCTCTTAACCTCTGAGCCATCTCTCCAGCCCCCTGCCTTGTCCATTTTACAGATGGGACAGAGGCTCTACTTGGCAAGGACTTCCCAGAATGTAGGAGAGCCAAGAGACTTCAAGCCAAGGTTCCTCCCACTACACTCTCCTGCCTATTTTTGTTCTAGTTTTCACGTGCTCCGTCCTAATAATTCTTTCTGTTTGCCATGCCAAGTACAGGCCATGGCATAGAATGTGTATTTTGGACTATTGGACAGAAGAATGGCTGTAAGAAATAAGTGGATAGAGCAGTATAGGAGGCAGGGGTTGTTGGCCCCAGGCCTGTGCTCCTTGTACATGCATTGCTCAGCTCCTATCAGGAGGCTCTGGAGGTAGCTTTTCCCTGGAAGAGGGGAGGTGTCTGCAAATCACAAGAGCATGTGACCCACTTTTCAGTTACCTGGAAATCCAGAGTATTTAACAGTGTTTGCCAAGCCAACTTGTTCTTCTCACTTAAATGACAGAACCGCAAGCAGCCAGGAAGCCCCATTTGGAAAACCCCTTTATTCATGTCAAGCACAGCACAGGCTCCAGCTCATTTATTTAGGCCTTTCTTGCTCTCTGACACGCCTCCTGGTAGTTGCCAGGCAACTCTGGGAGCAGCAGTGTGTGTTGGGGATTAACTAGTTAGGGCTGGGGTCCTTTTTGGCAAGAAGGGGATAAAAGACAAATGATTTTAATTGCTAGGCCAAGGGTCCATTATCTGCTTGGTAAAAGAGTGCAGCTTTCACAGGGTAGGATAGTAGTGTGGTTTTTGAGTTCTTTTGCATGCTTTTTAAAAAGATTATCTTTACTTACTCCTTTGTTTAAAATTATATCAGGAAATCTGAGCAAGACTGATCGACCCCATTTGAAACTCACTGGCCTCAGTTTTGAAGATTTGTTCTTTCTGTACACTTTTTTTTAAAAAAAAAAAAAAAAAAAAAAAACTTCCCTGCATGAAGTCACTTTGAGGCAGTACATATGAGACTACAGCTCCTGTATTTGGCCATCATGGATTCTGGCAATATATGCTCAAAGAGTAGAACGTGGGCACATTGGCACCTAGAGAAGTGGCCTGTTCAGTTTGTGGAACATTAAAGATACTCTTTAATTCCGTTAGCTAGTGTGGCCCTTTTAGAGCTAACCCAGATCCTGCCAGTAGTGCTGGGATGAATGCCATAAACAAGCTGTGTGAATGCACAGCATCCAGCTCTGTTCTGTCCTACTTTCTCAGGCCATTCTCAGTTCTGATGAGCGATACTCATGTCATTCACCTTATGCCCCTTGTTTTTTGCACATGATTCTGCTGTGTCATATTTATTCACCTAAAAATCCTCGAAGGCCTGGAAGTTAATATAAAGGCAGATTGATAGCTTGGCTTTCAAGCATGAATGCACCAGGCTGTGTTGCAGCAGGTTGGAACTGCACCACATGCATCAGAATCCTGCTTTTGTTGATCTCCTGGATTTGCAAAAAGAAACCTGTATTTATGTTTACTTTTAGAGTTATGGAAAATAGAAAATTATTTTTAAATAGAAAAACTGAGATATCACTACTACCCTACCATACGTGTGTATTGCATTTGTTTGTTTCCCATGATGCAAAGGGTGTCCAGAGCTTAATAGATTAAAAGGTAAAGTCCATTTCTCCCACATTGAATGTGGCATCATGTACATTTTACACCAAATGCCACTGAGTTAGCTGCAGCCATTATTGCCATGGCCATACTTCCCTGCTGGACTGTTAGGTTGTTCCCACCTTTCAGTACTTTAGGTACTACCACACAGAACAGCTCTGTGAATAAAGCTTTAGCATGATCCTATTTCTAAGCCTTCTGGGTAGAAGAAATTCAAGCATGTGCAGGAGCCTGACTGTGGGGGCCAACTTGTCCCAGTGTTGAGAAAAGGCCAGTTTCAGCTGACTCACTTAAGAGGGAGTCAGAAAGAAACATACCAAGGATCCTTGATGGGCTGTGGTATACAGAGAACTCCTAGAGCACTCATAGGGCAATGACTAGTTTCCCATGTTTCCATTTTAAGCCAAAAGGGCTGAACAGCTCAGACACTATGCTCAGCACAAATGTGAAAGGAGGAAACTACGAGGCTGCAATGGGTGCCTGTGACCATGTACAGACCCTGTGACTCTTCACACATCTTAGGAGTGAGGGGTCCTAGAATGGAGCCTAAGTCTGTCTTCAGACATTTTTTTTTCAATTGTAGAAAATATAAGATTTGCTGTTCTGACCATTGCCAATTGCACAGCTCAGGTGTTACTGTGTTCACAGAGCCGCACAGCTATTACTACTGTACATTTTTACAGTCTCATCACTCTCAACTGATCCTGAATGTTCATTATCCATAACTTCCCATTCCCGTCCCCTGCAGCCCTTAGTAACCTCTAATCTGCCATGTGTGAATTGCCCGTTGATGCTTTCTAGAAGTAGAATGGCTTATTTCAATTTCATGTAACATAAATTCAAAGTTCATCCAGGTTGCACTAGATATCAAAATATCTGTTTTCAAGACTAAGTAATAATTCATACATGGGCAAACCACATTGTGCTTTCCCTTTATTTGGTGACCTTTCACAAATCCTTCTACAAATCTGGGCTACACAAAGCATGTGTACAAGCACTATACCACATGGTGGACTTTCTGCATCCTGTGATAATTCATTGTTTGCCATTTTGTTTGATCTGTAGAGCTGAGATGGAGCACAGAACTTTATACACATTGGCAGTGCTCTTCCACTGAGCCACATCTCAGCTCCTGTGGAAGCACCAAATTGTTTCCTTCACAGAACCCATGCTTTTAGTACATGCAGAGAGAAGTACCTTTATGAAGCCCAGATTTGAGGAAAAGTTTGTGAAAGATTATCTTGTTTTCCCATTTGTGGGGAAAGCAGTCTGGGAGTTATAGCCTGAGCTGCACAGGTTCACCGAGGAGTCCAAGGTGAACAGCAGAAAGGTGCTTCTGTTCTTAAAAGCTAGCTCTCAAGCTCTTTTCTTCCCTTTCGCCTCCCACACCCTCCCTCTCCCTCTGAATTCAAGATCATGTCCTAGTAATGGAGCAGAGAATGATGCTCCCAGTACTGGGCTTTCTGGGTCACCATTGCAGCTCTGTGGCTCTAAGGAACTTTGACTCTGTCATTGACTGGTGGATGTATTTGAAAGACCTTCTACCCCTTGATTGTCACAATTATCATTTATAAATGGAAATAGCAACTGCTTATTGATAATTGAGAAAAATAATGCTGATAAAGATATTGGCTAAAAGTTGGCCTTTCCTGGGTGACAGGAAGGTAAAGTGAGAAAAGGAAAGAATGGCTGCTGCATTCTAGAACAGTGATGGTGTTGAATGCGCAACAGCATACATGTGGTCATGCAGCACACAGAGCTTATAACCATTCTAGTCCTCACTTTTGAGCTAGTAGTGGAAATACATCTTTTATCTCAAATGGTAGTGGAAATACATCTTTTATCTCAAATGCTATCGAATAGAATTTAACAAAATCCCACATTTAATGATTTTCTTTAATAAGTGTTTGCTATTTGTTCATCTATGTGGTTGCTCCCAGCATTTACAAGCAGATTCAAGATGAAGACATTCATTAGAATCAGTTTTTAAAATATATTAGAGAAAATATAATTGAAACATATTTTTCTGTTTTGTAAGAGAGAAAGACAATTTGCCATTGAGAAAAGTGACTATGGTTCAGTGCTGGCACCAAATTATCCACAGCATAGACATTAGCACAACTCAGGAGGCTAGTACCTCAGAATCACACAGCAAGTACCAGGTGAACTGAGAGTCATTGTTCCACAATAGACTACCACCCAGCTGAGAAGAGTAAGCTCCTTATGTGTGAGAAGATGCACACTGGCAGAGGATGTGCTTAAATGCTGTGATTGAGCCTGACCAGACATTTTCAAAGTGCACCCATCATTGGCTCCAAAGACAGGAAAGTTCCTGTACCTCAGAAACACTTGAAAAAGTGAGCTACAGCCAGCCTATCACAGGTGATATCAGCAGGGCTCTGGGCCTTAACTGGGTCTCATTTGATAGTTCTGTCTCCTCACTTGTGTTGTTCCTTTCAGTGGCTTCAACAGGCCAAGTGTCCCTCACACAGTATCAGTACATGTTTCAGTGATTGTTGGTGAGCAGATGATTGGCTGTTGCTTGCTCTCTATTGCTTAGAGTGGTGGTCATATTTCAGTATAGCCATTTAGTTAAAAAAAAAAAATTTAGTCAGGCATTGATGACACACACCTTTAATCCCAGCACTCAGAGCAGAAGCAGGTGTATCTCTAAGTTCAAGGCCAGCCTGATTTACAGAGTAAGTTCCAGGACAGCTAGGGCTACACAAAGAGGCTATGTATTGGGGGAGTGGGAAGAGAAAACGTGTCACTTACAGCATCATCTGAGGATACACACATACTGACATACACACAAGCATGTCAACATAAAACAAAGGCCTGACCCAGCAACTGTATGGTAGCTGACCAGAGCCATTTAGGGTCTGTGATGTGTGATGTCATCATGCACAGTCCATGTCCTCTTCTAGGTTATGTGCTCAGGAAGAGTTTGGCTCCAGGATTATCTATGATAACAATGGTGCTATATCTTTGTTGGAAGCAGAAGCAAGCAGAAGTGGTTACTTTACAGTTTACCATGTTTAAATCAAACAATTTCATTATTTGACCTTTTGTATTTCAATGAGACCCTGAAAAGGAAATACTTAACCTGAAAAGGATAACACTTGACAATATGGAACTACCTGTGACTTTGCATGCATAGCTAGGCTGTGAGCATCTAAGATTCAGGACACACTATTCTTTCCTACACTTGGTCTATAGTATCCATGGGACCATGATGTTTGTGGTACTTGGGACGAACAGAGAATAAAATGGTAGCTTTTCTTCCCAGAGCATTTATTTTGTTGGGGATTTTTTTTTTTTTTTTTTTTTTTTTTTTACATAGGACAAGCCCTTTGTTGCATTTTTTAGTCCCCATACAGAGAGAGTGGGATAGCCCATTTTACTGACAAGAAATGAGGCTAGGAAATGTCACTTTTTCAGAATGGCAGAATCTGTATCCAACCATTCCATCTGCCTGAGTCTGGGGACCACGCTCTTTGCCCTGCACATGCTACACTGTGGAGATGACCATATGGTCTGTGTTACATACAGTTTGAGGGCCTTTCAGAGAAAATTGAGCTGGTTTCACTCAGGAGTCAGTTTCCCCGATATGTGTAAATGTTTTTTGAGGAATACAGGTTAAAATAACACCATTTATAAACTCTTCTAAAAAGGGGAAATGTCAAATTTTCATATATCTTTTTAAAAAAATCATTCCCTTAATAAATAATTTTAATTGCCTAATATTTTGTTGTTTAAATATTTGATATTTATAGTGATAATTGGATGAGTAAGTAAAACATGAGTTTGAATACAGCCTTCCCTCCTGTCCTGTGCTGACACCTAATGGTGAGCTTCCTCACCAACAGCATTAGCCCATGCCTCTTCATGGCAATGTTCAGCTAATTATAGTTGTTTTTTTTTTTTTTTAAATCAATTATTCTCACCATAATAAAAGTAACTATATTCATAAAATGCTGATTTATTAAAAAGTTCCTGTAACAATAGTTTTTATTTTAATTTGTGAATTTTAAGTCATTTATCATTAAACTGTGAGAGTAGAAAATGCTACAACTTTTGAAAATCTAGAAATGTGTGGCCCCAAACCAGCTACCAAACCTATCCTTAGATTCTAGCTGGCATGCTCTAACAAATCAGACTCTGTCAATTGAAGTATGCGGTTGGGATGGAACCCTAGGAGCAGGGACAGGAGATAGCACCTGCAATGGCAAGGAGAGACCTAGCATAGTGACATAAGGTGCCATAAGGGTGCCATGAGGGCTGCACCATAGATGCTTGAATCACTCAAGGACAAGCCATTGCTGGGCAGCCTGCTCATGCAGGCGGTGAGTGTGGGGTGACAACATGCTAGCTTCCCCTTCCTGCACTTCCCCTCTATGTCTCATCAGTGCTTCGCCTGGGCCAAACCAGGTGAGCAGCCAGCTGGTCTAGATACAAGGAGCTCCATATGCAGGTGTTGGCCTTGTCTGTGCAGTGCAGAGCAGGAGTTAACACAAGTCTCAACCAGGTAGGTAGCTATTTATGAACTTTTCCTCCTTAGCAATTAGCACATGATAAAGAACATAATGAAGCCCCTTGAGTTTTCAGTAGACTTGATGAAAACCTAGACTCTATCTCTTCTAGCTGTGTGTCTGCAGACAAGTTACCATCCCTTCCTGAACCCTATTTCCTCAATTACAAGTCGAGGAAGGAAAAGATACCTTAATGGAGCCTCAATGATCTATGTCTGTCTGGCTTGGTTGTACCTCATTTTGAAACAAGAGGAAGGCTTACCCAGCAGTAAACAGGAATGTCATAAATTTGTACATGTTGATTGTCTACCCTTGAACTTTAGTGAATTTTCTGAAGGGATGATCAGCCAGTAGATTTTCCACTTGCTATTGTACTCCTCAGGCTGGCAAGTGAGGAAAGCTTGTAAAACATACAGTGGGTAACTCCATTGTTGGAGAAGCAACTCTCCAAATGTTGAATCCATTTGGAACCAGTTAAAGAACAATTGAGATTCTAGGAGAGCTAGCATTAAAAAACTGTGAAGCCTTGAGCACTCTCCTCCCTGAACCACAGGATTTTCATTTGCTAAGTGGGGCTGAAAATGCCACCCTTATGAAATTGCTTTGAGAATCAAATGCAATCAAAGATTTAAAGTCCTTGTCCATGTTCTTCCCTGCCCTCCACAAGACGTCTTTTATCCAGCAATGCCCAATTCACCAGCAGTCACATTCCATGGAGGCGTGGCGGGAGTTTGGAAAGTCTTTAGCTGGAGATTATTTTCTGTTTGGTTTGCTGGTCCCTGCTAGTGATGTGACCTGGCAGGTCTTCACTCAGCCCTGCTCCTATCAGTCACAGCTCACTGATATTAATTCATATACCGCTCGCCTTAGACTTTCTTCGCCTGTGTTTTCCTACTGTGCTACATTTTCACTCTCATCTTTACAGCAGTAACAATGGCCTGTAGGCTTTGAGGTTGTCCCGAACAAGTCAGCTGCCAGCTTAAAGGGTCATCATCATCTAATTTCTAAAGGGGGTTTTCTAAACTGGTGTTTCCCTTCATGGACAAGTGACAAACAAAAGTAGAATGAAAGAGAAAAGCTCCTGGTGTTTATGGGTTTCTACTGGTTTGTTTGTTTATATTTTGGGGGGGTAAGTATGCACAGTATTATTCATTATGTGCTAGGTGCAAAAAAAAATGAAGCAGAGAGAGTTGAAATCATATAGGTTAATAACTGGGAGCAAGTGTTTTCCAAAGCCTTCCTCTACACACCCTCTTCTTGATGCTTGAATATACTACAGTAAGCAAAATAAAGTCCCCAAGCTAGGTATGTGCAACTACAATGGAACCTACTCCAGAGGCTGAGATGGGCAGATCCCCTGAGCCTGTGAATTCAAGGCAAACTTGAACAATATAACAAGGCCCCACACATACACCCTCAAAATCTATATTTTCTATATTTCAATCTATATTTCAAAAATAGATTGAAACATCTATTCTTGGAAGACATGAGTAGGAGAGATGGTGGTGAGCATGGTGTCAAATGGCAAGATGTGAAAAAAAGCAAACAGAGAAAGGGTCTGGCCAAAATGTCCAGGTGAGGTAGATGCTGGGAGAGAGACTTGGTGATGTTTTCCAGAGCCTTGCATGTATTTCCTCCTGTGGAGCAAGCTTTCAGTCCACCCAGAAAGTGATTGGTTGCCTCTATAACATTGTGTCACTACTGCACCCATGGACATATTTTGCCATGCTAGACATTATTGTAGTTCACAGAATTCACAAATGGGTAACATCCTACATAAGCTACCTTCTGGTATCAATGAAAACCAGCAGGGAGGAAGTTTCCTGTTCATTACCAACTTGATTTTCTTCATGTCCTGTGACCAAAGTGATACACACAAATTTCAAAAAAAAAAAAAAAAATTGTCCCAGTTTGCTTTGCTTTTATTGCTGTACTAAATGGCAGGACAGAAGTGCCTTTGGGAGGAAAGGATTTATTTGTCCCATTCATAGTTGATTATTGAGGGAAGCCAAGGCAGGGACTTGAGCAAGAACAGGAACTGTAGAGGAAAACTGCTTATTGGCTTGCTCACCATGCGTTGCCCAGCCTGCTTCTTTATATCCCCAGGATCACTTGCCCAGTGGTGGCCCCACCCACAATGTACTGGACCCTCCCACATCAATCATCAATCAAGAAAAGTCTGATGAAGGCAATTTCTCAGTTGAGATTCTGTCTTCCAACATGTGTCTAAGATTGTGTCAAGGTGGCAAAAGTCAACAAGCATAGAAGTTAAGTGTGGATAAGAACTTTTCTGTGCCATTTATACATAGAAGTTATTTTTCTGGCTAGAAACTTCATAGTTTATACTTCCTTGAGTATTGTCTTAAGTACATCCGAGACTGACAAGTGTGTTAAAAACTAATGGTAATCTTAATTTTCTTTTTTTTTTTTTTTTTAGTCAGTCTTCTTTCTTACTAGATGCCCATGTTTTGGTTATGTTCTCGTTCTCGTTCTCTCTCTCTCTCTTTCTCTCTCTCTCTCTCTCATACACACACACACACAACACAGCAGATTGACTATACTGACTGTCTGGAGTCATCATTCTGTTTCTTAATGTATGTTAAGATTGTAAGACTGTAGTCTTAATGTATGTTACATAGCTTTCTTAGAATATTTGAAATGGGGGGCTGGAGAGATGACTTAGCGGTTAAGAGCACCGTCTGCTCTTCCAGAGGAACCAGGTTCGATTCCCAGCACCCACATGGCAGCTAACAACTGTCTGTAGTTCCAGTTCCAGGCAAACACCAAGGCAAATAAATAAATAAATAAAGTTTTAAAAAAAATATTTGAAATGGATTTTAATTATGTAGAAATTGTACATCTTTTCCTTATTTCAAGAATTTTTTCTTAAATCAGGTTTTTAACATTGCTTTTTTTCCCCTTTTTCTTCATGAAGTCTTAACTAGACATGTTTTAGTCTTCTTTGCCTGTCTTCAAGATTTCTTACTTTTTAAAAAGAAACCTAATTTTTTCCTTGGTAGCATTTTATATTATCATTTAAATTAATAATGATTTTTAAGGTATTCCTTGATGAGTGGATATTTCTCTAATTTCAATTCTTCAGTTTTTTTCTTCTTAGACTTACAAATTTTTATGATTAAGATTTAGATCTTTCATGCTTTACATACTTTTTAATTTTTTTTATTTTATATGTATGGATCTTTTGTCTGTGTGTGTGTTTATGTACCATGTTCATGCAGTGCCCATGGAGGACAGAAGAGGGTCTGGATCTCTAGAAACTAAAGTTGCCAACAGTTGTGAGCTGCCATGTGGGTGCTGAAAAAGCAGCCAGTGCTCTTAACTACTGAAACATCTATCCAGCCCCATATTTTTCTTAATTTAAAGTTATGTGTTTATGTGTGTTTGTGTGAGGCTATGTGCACATGAACTTAGAGATTAGAGTTAACAGATCCCTAGAGATGGAATTACAGGTGGTCATGAGCCTGCTCACATTCATGCTAGGAATAGAACCCCTCTTGAGGTGTTGATTGGCTTCTCTGTGTGGGCAGAGCCATGGTGGCATAACATCAAAGTCAGAGAGCTGACCTGTTGTCCAGGGTGTGAGGAGAGATCATTGTGACTAGTGATGAGAAAGGGTCAGATTTAAGGTCAAGGTATGAAGAACTTGTCCTTGTGGTGCATGAAGGAAAGAGGAGCATCGAGGCTATCTCTTATCCTAAGAGAAAGTTACATAGCACTGTGGTGCTAAACAAATAGACATTCTGAAGCCAGTGGGGAAAAACTTTGTCATATGCTAAAAGACCATAGGTATGCGGAGGTGGGGTGATGAGAATGAGGGACCTCTTTTCAGATTACATAAAGATTTGTATGAATAAACAAAAGCTAAGATAGAGATTTGAACTACAGAGATGGCTCAGCAGTTAAGAACACTGGCCACTTTTCCCAGTGGACAGGGATTCAGTTCCCAGCAACTACATGACAACTCATAACCATTCGTAACTCCAGTTCCAGGATGACACCCTCTTCTGGTCTCCAGGAGCACTAGGCATATACACATGGTGCACAGACACAAATGTAGGCCGAACCCAAAACACATAAAGCAATAATTTTTTTTATTAGTTTTGAATAGATGTTTCAGAGGAGAGGCAGCATGGGTGATTCATAAACCAAAGGTGTGCTAGACTAAGGCAATGCTACAGTAGATCAGCAAAGGTTAGGGAGTCAGTGCTTGATAAATATGGAGCAATGAAAGTTCTTCTTAGTAGGAAAGTAAATTTAACCACAGTTTTAGAAAATAGTTTCGCATTATCTTAGAAAGTTGAAATTCTTGCACACTTTGGCTAGGAAACATGAAGATGAGCATTGTATAGTAATGTCTTTGTGTATTGTATAGAAGGCCAGGATAGTTAGTGTGCTCCAGCTCCAGTTCTAACATGCATGGCTCCTAGGCATGCACTATGATGGTGACTTTAAGGCTCAGCAGTAAGCAGAGTACAAATGATGTTAGGCCATGTGCACATGTACAAATGGACCTTAGGGATAGAGGAGCTAAAATATTAAAGAGATGGAGGTGGGTCTTCAGGGATTGTACAGTGCTTAAGAGCACTTGCTGCTCTTGTGGAGGACCTGATTCAGGCTGCCTACAACCACCTGGAACTCCAACTAGAAGAGCTGATGCCTTCTTCTGGCCTCCACAGGCATGCATGTCCACCCAGTGTACACATATTAAAAAACGTGTGCAGACACTTGAATAAAATAGAATCTTAGAAACAGTGAGTTGGTGGGGTGTGGGAGGAGTAGCAGGAGGAGGAGCATGAAGGCACTGTAAAGAAATGGAAATGTCTGTTTCTTTAGCTAAGTATAAAGTTCACAGGTATCCAGCTTGTTATGCTACATCACTTAAGTTGCATAGCCTCATTGAAAAATAAATTGCATGATAAATTAAGACAAACTGATACAACAGAATAGATGAGGCATTAATTTCTGTATTGCATCTCTTGTAATATTAAGCTTAAAATGTAGATCTGTTTCCACTACTTTCCAATTTCAGCTACTTCAGACTTCAGAAAGACCCCAAAATCTTGACCTTAATATGTTGAGTTTTAGGATTCCTCAGGTGGCTGTGGACATGGTAAGGTGACTCAACTTGATTGTGTTAACATTCTTTCCTGTTTTGAGTCTTTACTCTCAGCTCTTGCCCCTTATTTAGTGGGTCTTTCAAAGAAGAAAGAATTGCGGGCCTCTTTAGGACCAGCAGATTGCCCCCAGCTTTGAACACTTTTGGGGTGATAGTGGTCCCTCTACACAATATCAAGCACTCTATTCCAATATCTCCATAATTAGTTGGAATCTTCCTCACTCCTTGAGACACCTCACAAGACAGGCACACTAACGAGAAATCACAAGTCAGCACCACTCCCTCTCTACAAGGTCTGTCTTACTCAACTCACAGACAGCACAGCTGAACAGCTCATCTCTGCAGGCTGAGCAAGCCAGGCCCAGTGCCATTCTACCTCTTCCCACTGTGTTCTAAGCTTCAGAATATACAAGAAGATTCTGAAACATTCCTATAAGCTCGTATGGTGTGGTGTATATTTATTGTCTTTCCCTTGGTTTTTTTTAGGGGAAAGTTAGTGTTGATCATGCTTGTTTTATGAAACAGCATCTTGAACTGTATGTAGACCAGACTGGTCTGGAGTAGTCCTAACTGGTCTTGAACTCCTAGCAATCCCCCTGCTTCAGTTTCTTGAGTACTAGAATTGTAGTGTAAACCACCATTTCACCATTTTCTTTTTAATCACAGTAAAGTTCAGTTAGGGAAAAAAAAATCCTACTACTATGATTAATAAAAAGAATTTTTTAAATGCTTTCTTAAACTTGTCTTGCACTCCTGCCTTATATTGGACACAGAACTAGGCTCTCGACAGCCAAAAGCAATCAATATGTGGAAGAATTACAATTCAGACATGGGACTAGGCTCCATAGAAAATACTTTCCAGGCCAGGGTGCATTCCCACCTTGGGGAGGACTTCTTGCTTTTCCTTTTTGCAGATGAAACAGTTCTACATTGCTGTAGAGACTAAGGTAGCCAAAATGAGATGGTTCATTCACATATTAGTGTGTAACTCTGAATTTCCACCATGAAGTGTCCTACATGCGCTTGTGCACATGATCGCTGTTTCTGAGTATGGGAAGCAGACACTACATTATGTCTTAAGTTGCAGCATCTTTGATGCATGCTGTGCCCTAGGCTACAGTCTTCCTACCTCCTTTTTTGTTGATTAATATACACTGAAGTTCTTAAACAATATGGCCAGACCTCTAAAGATTACTGGTGAATATGTAGGTCTTATGACGTGGAACAATATGTTAGGACAATTTCTTTCTATGGTGGATGAGTCTTCTGATACCTTGTAGTTTCTATTTTTCATAAAAGTGGGGACTTCTTCAGGGCAGATAGGTAACTTCCATTTTCTGGATTTCCCAGTGTAGATTTTACTTGATTTTTCAAAGGGTACAATGATAAAAGACAGGTCCTACCTCCACCCTTGAATCACATTCAGGAGGGTTTCAGTCATTAACGGTGCTTTAGCAACAGTGACAGATTGAGGATTGAGCAGAAGGTTTGACCTAAAGTGAGGGACATTCTACCAGGTAGCTGGCCTGCACTCTTCAAAAGGTTAATGCCTCACCACAAAGAAAGGTCTATTCCAGATTAAAGCACATGGGAGGCAGGAAGACTGAATGGAATGTGAGAACCAGGGTTTTCTTTGGTATAAAAAGACATTTGGGGACAATTGGTGAATTCTGAATCATATCAGATCTGAAGATGAGAATTTTCATCTTACTGCTAATTTCCTGATTTTTGTCTTTGCACCCCAGTTATTGCAAGAGAACATTCTTGACTTGGAAAGTGCATCAACTTACTGTAACACTTGTCTTGATGACATGAGATTGTTCCAGCAGAATCAGTGTCCGAATAATTTGAGTGTAACATGAACTTTATTTAATTTAGTTTACACAAATTTCATTCATGAAAACAGATGCTTGGCCCTGGAATATCTGCCCATTAACTCCATTAGGAGATATACCCATCCTATCCACCACCTGTGCTTCAGGGTTGTTTGTTTATATTTGTTTATTTGTGGGATGTGTCACAACTTGTGTGTAGAGGACTGAAGACAATCTGTCCTTCTAACATGTGAGCCCTGGGATTGAACTCTGGTAGCCAGGCTTGATGGCAAGCATCTTTCCTCATGGAGCCATCTCACCAGCTCAGTATTACAGTTTTGCTTCCCCTTTTATTATTTCATGACAAACTAAAAAACAATAATACAGTTTCTGCCACCCAGTCCCATGGGCAAATCAGACCTTCAGGGTAAAGTGGTGTATATTTCTTATCCATTTATGTGACAAATGTGCTGCTCTTTTTATAGTGTACTATCATATTTCTGCCAGGGCAGGGATGGAGTTTTGTTTTGTGTCAGAGCATGGTTATCTGGGTGAAAGATTAAGGCTAATTTTTCCTTCTATTCTTACAACTTTTCAGTAAATATGCAGTTATGTCAGAGAAGATTTCAAAATTCAAATGAGGAATTAAAAACAAAAGAAACAATTCAGATGAGAAATGACCAAAGCAAAACACAAGACATGATCCTGAACATAACTTCTATAGAACAGATAAAAAAATGAGTTTAACTTAGTGCAAGCTATGTATAAGTGCTACAGTATACTGCATCTATAAAGTAGGGAAAGACATATTTTGGCCCTATCCAAAAACTTTTTAGGATAGTTTATTTATTAAGAGGGGAATATCACAGAATACTATTTTTAAAAAAGTACACCTGTGAAAATTATATAAATCAATCATTTTAAAGTTTAGTGTCTTGTTGAATAATGCAAAGACTTTAACATATTATATTTATTAAGCTACTAATCTTACTGTTACTGTGACTTTAATATCACTTAAAGAAAGCCAACAAAATACTGACAATATTTGATCAGTTATTTTATAATTTATCAACCTCTGTACTCACTATCATTTTTCTGTGAGCTTTTTTTCCTTTCCTTGTTAAATTACTTCTGTTTCTTTCTTGCAGGACTGTAGACTCTTTTGGCTTTCTTGTGTCTGAAACTCTTGTGCTTAAAGGATAGTTTATCTGGATATGAAATTATACATTATCAGTTGTTTTTTTATACTTTGAAGGCTTGTTATTGATGAACAGTCTGTTATCAATCTATTTGTCATTTTATAAAAACTTAACCTTTTCTTTCTCACTTGATTTTTACTGTTTTACTATAATATATAAATACTTTTTTCTTTTTTAAAATTTTTAAAAGATTTATTTATTATGTATTTATTTTATGAAGACAACATTTTGCCTCCACTATGCCTGTGTGCCAGAAGAGGGCACCAGATCTCCAGATAGATGGTTGTGGTTGCTGAGAATTGAACTCAGGACCCTAGAAGAGCAGACCTCTGAGCGATCTCTCCAGCCCCTTCTTCTTTAATGGCTTTTCAAGACAGGGTTTCTCTGTAGACCAGGCTGGCCTCAAACTCAGAGATCTACCTGCCTCTGCCTCCCAAATACTGGGATTAAAGGCATGCACCACCCCTAGGCAATAAGAAAGTATTTTTATGTTGCTTAGTATATAAGGCCTTTTCAGTCCTGGTTCTTGTGTCTTTTTTAAATTTGGGGATATTTTCAAGCATTTTTTTCCCTCAAATACTAACTAAACCTCTACCATACTATGTTTTTTGTGTGTCTGGAATAGTGGTGGTCGTTGTGTCTTCTGATCCTAGAAACTCCTACATAGACATGTGGGCATTTTCTAATTTGTCACTCATGTTCCTAACTGCTATCTTAAAAAAAAAAAAAGTTTACATAGAAGGGGTGCAAGTACTTGTGTGTATCATGTAGATGTATGTATGGCAGCCCTAGTTAAAAGTTAGTAGAAACAATAATCTGAAATTAGGTTCCATCTTTGTGAATTCATGAGTCTAACCCGAAAACTAAAACCGCAGAATAATAAAGTGGTTCCAGATTACCATGCGCTCCTGTCATACAGGTGGATGTAATTGGGAGGATGAATGTGACTTGAGCCTCAGGTGTAGATGCCATGTACTAGGAGTTCTGAGAAGTATTAGGAGCTATATTTGACCATTTTCATTCTGTTGTTTCTAAGAAAGAGGACTTCAGTTTCTTTTTTAAATCATGGTATACAAAATTTTTATCTTTTCCATTCTTTTGGCTAAGTGCACTGTTTACCAAAACTTGTTTGTATGCTACTTGTCTTTTTCCAGTAGCAGAATTTTGGTTTAGTTCTATTGGACAGATGTTGTTAAATTTTGAATTTTTCAGCAAGAGGGGAGTGATGAAATGTTTACAGTGATATTCCATAAATGAAAAGGTCCATTGTTATTTATTATTCAGATTTGTTAAACACCTACAGAGTGTCCTCAAGTAGCAAGTAGTAAGGTAAAGAAGGTCCTGAGCTTGCATACTGCTTCTGTGCAAAGTGCCCCTTACAGTTAGTGTGTGTTTGTTTGCTTTTTAATCCTAGATAGCATATCTGGAATTTGTCTCCAGGAGTTTCAGTAATATTTAGGAGGAAGTTGTACTATCTTGCTTGGGCATTTGAGTCAAAGATGAGGGTAACATACACATTGCTGTAGTTATTGGTGAGAAAGTAATATTCATCTGTTACTTTACAGTAGAATGCATGGGCCAAAAGGGATGCAGAACAATTGCAGTGTGGTATATGAAAGACTGAACTTGGAAGTGCTGCCTTGGAGACTGGTGCACAGGACGAGGATAGGCTTCATTTTGTGGCTAGGTCAAGAGCAGTTTCCCAGAAGAGGGGTCCTCTGAGAGATTCCTTCAATAGAGGGAACAGTGTGTATAAACCTTTTTTAGCCTAAGGTGTTGTACTGGGCTGTATCATGTGTTTCTCAAAGATAATAGCAAGAATCCCTCCCATGCCATACAGAGAGATTACTATGTCCATCAGCCATTGGTGGATCCAATTTAAGAATTAAATCACAGAACATTCCCATCTCAGAGGAAGTTGTCTGGAATGAGATGAGTCCAAGGCAAAGGCCAATGAAAAAAAAAAGCAAAAAACAAAAAACCAAACTGTTCACCAGCCCTGGGAAGAATCTGTGACATGACGGAACTGAAGCAGAGGCCAGAATGAAGACAGCTTAAAAAGATAGAAGGGGCCTTGCTCGCATTACCATATGCATGCCTTTAACCCCACAAACACTGGGAGAGCCTGGACTACATAACAAGACTCTGTTTCAGTAGTAACCAAGAGAGTGAATTCATTGAGGAAGAAAATATGGTGGCTTATTTCTTTTTCATCTATTTCTGTCAAGCAGCATGAGGAAAATAAACAATATTGGTTTTCCCAAAGAACATTGAACTAGAGAGGCTGGCTGCCCAAGAAAAGAATGGTTCAGTCATCTTGGTAGCTTGTTAACAACACAATAAAAATAACATAGGGCTGGAGAGATGGCTCAGCGGTTAAGAGCACTGACTTTTCTTCAGGAGGACCTGAGTTCGATTCCCAGCATCCACATGGCAGCTAATAACTGTCTGTAATTCCAAGATCTGACACCCTTACACAATTATACATGCAGACAAAACACCAATTCCATAAAATAAATATAAAAAGAAAATAACACAAGAAACTTAGTTTCCTAGTTTAATGTCTTTGGTGGAATCCTCTCCTTTGCAGGGAATGGCTTTGATACTAAGTTCATGGCTCCTGCCTTTTAACTCCCTTTCATCATTGCAAGTGGAGTGCAGTTGTGTGTTCTGTTAGCCAGCACTGTGCTCATGCTCCTCAGAATGTTCTTCCTGAATAATTAGATTTTCACTTAATTTTGAAGCACTTTCCATACCTGTTATGTACCAGGATGGTGGCAGGCACTTTCACAGATCTTTTTCAATACCCATGGCAACCTGAAAGATGATGGCCTTGGAATTATGGAAAAGGACTTGAGATCCCCTAATGTAGAATGGCTATCCAGCCCAGGTCAGAGCACAGGGCAGAAATAGTGAAGCCAGTGAGGAAAGCAAAGCAAGATCAACCCAAGTAACTGAGTGAGGCTTTTCTGTCCACATGCTGAGGAGGAAGAGCCACCATGAAGGGCAAGACATCGACTTTGTTCATGTTTAGTGAAGCCAAAAAAGCTGTCACTTTGACAATGTTAAGTGTAGAGGTTGGATTTAAGAGGCATCCAACATCTGGTTGCTAATCAGCTAGACAGAGGACATAAAGCAAGAAAGAAGTTTACATAGAAACCTAGAAAAGAGGAATTGGCAAGAAAACCAGCAAGCTACATCCAGAAAAGTGAGAGAAAGCCAGGAGAATGCCTCAACCCATGGATGAAAGTATTTACAGCAGCTGAGGCTGGAAAGATGGCTTAGTTGGTGAATCACTGCCTTATGCCTTGAGGACTGGAGTTCAAATCCCTAGAACCCACATAAAAAGCTGGCATGGTGGCACACAAAACATCCCAGCAGTGGTAAAGTGGGATGCAGAGACAAAGATAGGTGGATCCTGGGAGCCCACAAGCCAGCTAGCCTGGTGTACATGGTAAGGCCAAGCCAATGAGAGACCTTGTCTCAAGCAAAAAAGTGCAAGGTATCTGAGGATCAACACCTAAGGTTGTCCTCTGGTCATGAGTACCATTCAGATGTGCATATATATGCATGCATGCAGACACACACAAGCATGGGAAAAAAAACAAAAACAAAGATTAAAAAGGTGTCAGTGGCAAAGGAGGCTAACAAGGGTGGCCATCTAGGTAAAGATGGGCACAGGAGGGAATTCCAATCTGATGGCTTCAGTTTTCTCTGTGATATCCACAGAGGGAGGGGTGTGCAAGCATGTATTGGGTAATGGTTTGGGGAGAGAGAAACAAGGGTCAAACAAAGAATGATAGTGACCCTAGCAGGGTGAGTCTGGAAGATATCCAGTCTTCATTGGCCTATTGCTGAGATTTCCCCTGTTGAGAGGAAGGGTGTGGTGTCCAGCCTTCCTTGTTTTGGCCTGTGTTTGACACATGTTCTTAAGTCCTTTAGCCCTGTGGCTCTTGTGGCTGTTGTTCAGTGAACTGGTAAGAATTGGTGATCAGCTAGAGAGGGGTCTTGCTGAAAATTCCTTGGCTGCTGATATTTATCTGTCACCTATTTACTTAAGTTGGTGATAGAAACTCTAATGCTGTCTTCTCTTGGGGCCTTTCTATAATGGTATGGCTTCCACAGATACTCTCTGAGGCCTTTGGTACTTTGGCCATGCTATAGGTGAATTATCCCTAATTGATCAGGTTTCTCCTTTGGTGAGCACTACACAATGACACTGGGAAACCTTCTTTCTGAAGGTTACTCACTGCCTAATTACCCTTGCTACCACCCTGAGAGATACACATGGGTAGGTGGAAGACTGGCCTGACTTCAGATCATGGTTCTGCTGCTCAGGAAGGTGTGACTTAGGACACCCCCCTCCCTAGATGAGCATCAGATCTATTATCTATGAGACAAAGAACTAATATTTACTCTCTGTAAACCAGTCTATGAGAGGCTAAGCAATACGAGCTGTATGGTATACTATTGGTTGTCTATCCTTTTCCCAGTTCCAATTACAGGATAATTCTCTGTAGGAAACTTTAGGCTGAAATCATCAGCCTTCTCTTGTAAGGTAGCTAAGTTGGAGGCACACATTTGGTTGTTCCTTGGTTTCCACAGCAGGTACCCACCACCATCACAGTCACTCTGGCCTGCCATCCACCAGTCTGAAGTGTGTCTTGTGGAATCGGTACAGAGAATCTATTCATTGCTTTATTAGAAGGCTGACATGGATGAGACATTGAAAACTGCATTTCATTTGTTTGTCTATCAGGTGTGTGGTAACCTGATTGGTGGCCTCCAAACATTCAAAGACAGGGCACATATAAATTTTTCTACTACTTATTGCCTTCTACCTCAGTCTCTTTGTTTATATTCCTTGTGGACCTGCAATGGGATGTGAGCCTTCAACCTTTATCTCTAGATGCATACCCAGCTTTATCCCTGAAACAAGCCAAGCCATCAAGCCCACAGGCAAAACTGAAAGGATTTGAGCTGAGTTTCAAGCATATTTTTTGAGGGGTTTACCCATTTATCCAATGAGTGTTTGTTGAATGCCTACTATGTGCAGCTATCTAGAGGCTGACAGGAGCAGACTTCTTCAGACAGAACATCTGTCTGAAGGACAGTGTGAAGTCCTTCAGAAGGAACAGTGTGTCTGAGATAGTCATTAAAAGACCAGTTCATGTCAGGGCAGCATCCAATGGCTGTGTGGTTTTTATCCTCATGATGCCACTGGATCCTTCATTCTTTTCCTCTCACTGTATCTTCTAGTCACCACCTTTTATCTTGCTGCTTCCTCAAGCACAAAGAGCTGGCTGTTAGAGATCCCTTATTTAGAGAGTCTCATGGCTCAACTGTGCTCACCTCAGAAGAACTTAGATTTCTAATCTGAGAGATCAGTGACTATCCACTATGAGGTCAGTTCTATGGAGCACATCTGAGTGGTTCCTGCATATGTCTCACACATTGAACTGCTTCTCAGTGAATACATTCTACCCCTTCCCTGGGGATTAAGTTTTTTGGGCAAGGGAAAAAGGAGAGCAGAGCCCTTTTCTCAAAATTCTTCAGCAACAACTAAAGTTTTCACTGGTCCTTTTCACAATTAATTTTATGATTACAGTGGAGATCTCGGGTTCAAATTGGCTGTTCCAGGAACAGGCTATCTACCTTAAACTGCAGCCCTTCTGTCAGAAGCTACAGCATAGTAAACACTACAAGTGTTTGAGCCAGGATGACTTGGGTTCTAGTCTCTGTATCTGTCAAGTCACAGTTATCTAAGTTTTGATTCCACATCTTTGTGTACCTATGAAGTACGTACTATGAAATAAGTACTGCCTCCATGGTCTTGAGGGGTATCCTTGACAGGAGGAATGTAAAGCATTCCACATGTTACAGGGCATGCTGCTGGGGCTTAGTGTAAGCATTCTTTTCCTGTGCTGTCACTTGTATGTCTACAAAGCTAACAGATGAACCATCAGCTGCTAGAAGGCAGTACTCTCTAAATGGTGAGGCCTTCCGCCTCACCCCTTCTAAAGCCTGGATTCATCTCCTGTGTGGCCACGGCCTAGAGTGAATGCCTTATCTCAGTATTCTTTCTTCTTTTTCACTAGGTGATGAACTTTCTGAGGGAAACTTCCTAGTCATCTGTGTTCCTAGCATATAGTTGGCCTCCTGGGATGCTGGTTTAAGGCTCAGCTCCAAAGCTGCCCCTCTTAAACAGTTATGGCTCTATCTCATTCACCTTAAAGGATGGTGTCCAGGACTTTGAGTGTTCTTGTTGTAGATACAGTGTATACTTAGTACATGCCAGCTGATAGAATCATTAAGTGATACTTTCGCCAGCCCAGGACCCAGGACATAGTAGGAGCTCATTAAAAGGTAGCCAGGCTACTGTTGTCATCATTAATACCAAGAAGGAGGAGGAGAAGAAGAAGAAGATTGGTCACCCACTTTGGTATGAAGTGTGGACATTGATTTAAAGGCCATTCAGAGAAGCAAAATGGCCCTTTTTTCGTTTTGGGGATGGGAGGAGGGTTAACAAGAGAGTCTTTTTCAAGTGTTTGCTCCATCTTGCTGCCACTTTACTATGTGTGCCTTCTGTTGCCATGGCAATTCTTTAAGCAATTGAATAGAGCAGCACTGAGTTGTTGCAAACTGGCTCTAATTGCTCCCATGCACCAGGCCTGCCCACACGACACACTCCACACAGCGCTCCCTCTTTCTCATGCATTTTTTCATAAATATCTAGGCATTGTGCAGCTCCCTTGCCCTTGTGACATTGCCATCCTTAGGCAGAGGGTACAAGAAGCAAGTCTTGGTGGGAGAGAGGGCACCACCAATTTTCCCTGTATGAGCAAGCTATGCAAACCAGGTTTAAGGGGCTAGCATGATGTGGGCTCAGCGGGGACTTGAAACCAAATAAAACACTCATGGGATAGGTTTATTATATGGATTTGCCATTGTTGGATAATTTAGTCATCTTTTTAAAGCCAGCTGTACTATTGCTGTGGCCTCCTGCTGTGAGGACCCTGTGCATTGTACAGTAAGAACTTTAACCTCAGCAAGACTGGGGAAAACTATCATGAGAAGGATGCTGGTGGTTTTGGTCCCTTCCTACGTGTCAGGAACTGGTCTAGATGCATCTTCCCACGTGCTCACTTAATCCACCAGTAAATTGGTCATGGAGTGAAGATAAGGGAGCCAGCAGTTAAGAACCATTACCAGTGAGGAAACTGAAACTCAGATATTTAGTGTGAGCCTTTGTAGTTGTGCATGCACAGCTGGATGAGCCACTAGCTGACTGATCCTAAGCCTGTGCCCTTTCTACTGACACAGTCTCCCAGGGCAGAGATCAGGTTGGGTGGTATAGAGAAAAAGTTCTCTTTTCTATATTTTGTTTTTGTTTGAAATAAGACTCAATATTGTAGCCTAGGCTGACTTCAAATTTGTGATTCCTGTTACAGTTCCCCAAGTACTCAGAGGATGGGCAAGCACTACCACACCCAACCAAGGAGAGCCTCTTAGAGGAAATTTTAAGCACCTAATTGCTACGTGGCCCTCTCGATCTTTTTTTGAATTAAGTTTTTATTCCAGCCCACAATGATTAGAGTATGAGTGTCAGAGCCAGGATTGAGAGTCAAGTTAGATTTTAAAGCCCTTTTACCATGAAGCAGTCTTGCATGGGTTATTTGAAAATGAAGATTCCATATGTATTTGAAAACTTGCCTTTCAATATTCCAGGAAACCTAGTAGACAATGGAAACATTTTCTTCTTAGTCCTGGAATGTTTCTAAAATAATTTGAACCTACAGAGCATTTTCCCCAAAGTGCAGAGTAGAATGTAGGCAGCAGGGCCTGTATCTATGTGACCACTGGGAAGTGGGCTGGACTTGTGCTGGGGGGAAGAATCATGTTTGAATTCTTTTCTTTCTCTTATTGTCTTCTCTTTAATGTAGTTTGTAAAGTAAAGGGTGATAGGAGAACAAAATGAGTACAAAGTAATGTACTGAGGTTTTGGATGCAGTGCTACAGGCTGTATTATGTCTTGACACAGCCAGTGGAGGCCATCAGTTCAATTCTTGACTAATCGAACGTTGTTGACATCAAAAGCCCTATTCTGTCCTTTGGTCTTTCAGCCCAGCCAGACTCAAGGAGGTTGTGTCATTTACAGGCTTCACAGTCTCACCATTTCTAGTGACAACATGACCTCCTCTTCCCAGCAGATCTTTCTGGTGGCTTCTCCTGTGTCACTGACTGCTTTTGAGTTACATGACCATTCCCTAAGCAGAAAATGGCAGTGGTCTCAGTAGAGATGAGACCCCTGGAACTAGCCTGGGAAATGAGACTGGAACATTTGTCCTTGAAGGGAACGCTGGGAGTATATGGGAAAAACAAGGATTCTGATAGAGACAGGCTAGAGTGTGGGGTCCACACTCTTGGTCTCCCAGGAGAGACACTTTCACTCCAGAGAAGCAGACCAGAGTCAAGGCAGTAGACAAGTGTATCTATTAAAAAGCAAGTCCCAGGTTTCTTTGGAAGCTCCACAGGGCATTGTCATGGCTACTTCTCTGTGTTCTCTGGAGCTCCTGTGATGCATCATCATGTCCACTTTACAGGATGAAATCTCAGAAAGGGGATGCACTGGGTATAAAAACCTAGTTCCAGAGAGGAGCTGGATTCTGGATGTGGGATGAGTAGACAGGATCAATTTGATTAGCAATGTACCAGGGTTATCCTAGCCGAAGATTTTGTTTTTGAGAGCGATATTTTGAGAACTGCTGTCTTTATGAAACTATCTTGGTTATATACAGCAGAGCCATTTCTGTGTCTACATTTTCTTGTTTATCACATGGCTGTCTTTATAATGAGTGCCTTCTTTATGTGGGGTTATCAGAGTAACTCTGAATCTATTTTACAACTAAATTAATGACATCCAGGAAACATTTATTTGGCTTCTTTTCTATTTATAATATTGTTACCAGCTAATTGCCTTTGAATGTTTCTACTTACAGGGTCCTTTATGCTAGTTAAAACCCATCCCACGTAGGTGAATCCCTAATGCCACTCAGGACTACCCAGTCATTTGTGAGGTTTTGCTTCTTGTCATGATGACAGGAGCAATCATAAGAATGTATTCCAGGGCAAAGGCCAAATTGAGACAGCATCTAAAAATAACAATGTGTATTATTGGTTTTATTCTGATGATAAAAGTAATACATTTTTATTGTAAAACATTCATAAAGACAGAAAAGCATACCGAGGGGAAGAGATCAATCACTCAGTACCCAACTCCTAAAAAACCTATATTAGATTTATCAGATTTCTTTCTAAATTTTTTTATGCCTTTTTATGTAATTAAACATTTGTGATCAATACAATATTTTCCTTCTTTCATGTAATCTTTATCATGTGTT
>PVIH01001378.1:177881-239977 GCA_004025045.1 Sigmodon hispidus
TTTTTTTTTTTTTTTTTTTTTTTTTTTTTTTTTTTTTTTTTTTTTTTTTTTTTTTTTTTTAGGCAGGGTTTCTCAGTACAGCCCTGGCTGGAGCATAATTTTCTTATACCATATTATCCATAATCAGTCAGCAATGTTATATGATTCCTTTGTTGAATTTGGTTGTCTGTTCCCCTCTTGATATAAATTTAAAATTTTCTTGTTGCTGTGTCTACACTCAAATGTACATATGCAAAACAAAATAATTTTGTTTTAACCTTTCTTTTTTAATTTAATTTTATTCAACCTTTTTCATACTGTTAGACAACTATCTGTTTTTCTATTATGAACACTGCCCTGTGTCCACTGATTATTGTTCTTTGTGGGTTTTTGTTTTATTTCCTACTGCTTTAAATTCTTATTTGCCTAAGTTTTTCATATACTTTCCACATTAACCATTTTCTTACAAGTATATATAACAAATACATCTTTTCTAGTCTCAAACATTTTCTCCTCATGGCACATGGCATCACACCAGCATATTTTGTCACATCTTTTCATTCTTGCATGGTTTCCCTGAAAGATTTAAGACAGTTCCACATATTTTATCTTATTCATAAATTATAGCAAGTAAGCACCTCCTAAAAATAAATTTTCCTTTTCCTTTATTTATTTAAAAATTCAAAGCTATGGCAGAGTTGAAAACAGTATACATTGAACACCTATTTATTATTCATTTGCAATCCTTGATAATTAGTGTTTTACATTGTCTTCCTAAATATGTAAATGCTGTACCTTTTGTTTCAGTTTTGTTTTCGAACCAGTTAACTATACCTTGCAAGAATCATGACACTTTACTCCCAGACATTCCAGTCTCTTATGAATTCTTCTTCTACTGCAATCAGAAGGCCATTTTTAATCTCAGAAAATATTTTGATGATAGAATAATGTTGTTCAATAATGCACAATCTATATTCAGTTCTCCATGTGGGCTCCAAAGCATCTTTTTTAACAAACTTTTAATACATACATACATACACACATACACACACACACACACACACACACACACACACACACACACACACAGGCACATACCTGGGCTCAAACTGGACATGGTAGTACATACCTTTAATTCCTGCACCTAGAAGGCAGAGGTAGATTTCTGTGAGTTTGAGGATAGCCTGGTCTACATATAGTGAGTTCTAAGATAGCCATAAGACCTTGTCTTTTTTAAAAAAAAAAATATGAGAAGTGGGGAGAGAAAAAATAAAATAAATCTGAAAAGGATCACATCACATTTGCTTATATTATTTCCTTAGCTTCCTTTAACCTGGAGCCAGCCCTCTTTCCTTCTGTTTTATTTTATCTTGATCTTTTGGAAGAGTTCAAGCCAGTTGCCATCCCTGGTGACCTACAAGGTAGATTCTAACTGCTGACTCATGACTGTTGTGGCAGCCCAGATGCCTAAGGTTTGTCTAAGGACTTCCTGCCTAAGTCCTGGAAGCCGCTCTTTCTTCAAGGAGCCAGGGCTCCTTTTCCTGAAAAATGCTATTCAAAAGCCAAGTCTGGGAGCCACATGTGCTATGCTTGCTGCTCTTTGGGATTGCTGATGCCAGGTCTTAAGTGATCAGAGCCATCAAGTATCACACACACAGCCCACCACCACAGCCCACCACCACAGGTGCTTTACATCTGAATGTACTTTCGTCTTCACATACCGGAAGCTTGTCATCAGTGCCTTCAATTGTAGGCCAACCAGGAGTAACTCCTGTTTGCTCTTATTGTAAAATGAGTACAGTGCACAAAGGTAAAAATAATTCTGTCCTCATTTCATCATGGACTTGCTTATTTATATGAAGCCTATTTTCTCTTTGCTATGTCCAGATACCTACTTTGACCTCCTTGGATGCTAACATGCAAAGCTAGGCCTCCACTGTGCATCCCTCATGCAAGTTCCCTCTCCTCCCCATCTGATTCCCTTCCTGCCAGGTTTCCTACAGATCCCACCAGAATTCCCACATCCTGTGCTGTCACTGACCTCACTCTGCTATGCACACATCCGGCTCCTCAAGCTCCAACACCTTGAGCAAGCTCTACTGCCCCTTGCACACTGATTCCCCCCCCCCCATGCTCTACTAAGGTCTGACAACCATACTAGAGCCAAGACTCAAGTGAAATCTTTGTCCCCTACACAGTAAGCTGTCATGATGATCACATGGGGGAGGGGCCTAACTTCCCCAATAATTATAGGGCTAAAGACAGGAATTCTGTTTTTAAAAGTTTCTTCAGGAACTAACCTGATAACCAGCACCTCTGAAAGCAGGTGTTGGACAAGGCTGCCTTGAAGACAGAAGGTTTTGTGTTCTCACCTAAAATGTAAGGCATCATAGCAAGCAGTACAAATGAGGCCCTACCAGTGTGTTCTGTCTTCCACTCACAGTGAATCCGGCCACACTGACCTAGGCATCCTGTCTGTAAGGCGGCCAGCTAGCTCCTACTTAGTTCATTATGTTGACTTTGGTACCAGCTAGGAGCAGCACCAAGCCAAAGAACTTCTTCCATTCTCTGTGTGATCTGGAATCAAGTGTCCTCAGCCTTTTTGATTCTGTTTCTCCAACAGTAAAAGAGATGAGATAGATAAAATCCAGAGACTCTCCACCTCTGCTGCCCTCAGCCCATGAGCCCCCATAGGCCTCCTTAGCAACCGAGGAGAGGGGAAGAAATCTTGCCTGAGAAAACCCCAGCCTAGCAGCCATCTGTTGAGAATCCTCCAGTTACCCTCCACTCTCTTTTGTCTCATATGCCCATTGGCATCCACCTTTGACAATGTGTTTCCTACCTGAATTTCCTAATAACACACAGTATATATAGGGAACATAAGAGATGAACTTGGACCACAGTGAGGTGGAGATGGGTTTGAGCTTCCAAGGTGAATCAGTCCTTGACTTCACAGCCCAAGCTCTTTTCCCAGTGGAGAGGGGAAGGAGGACCACACTGGGAGTGAGGTCACAAAAGAGCCCATCTTGCCAACCAGATGCCAAGACAAGTAGGTCTTAGGTAACATTTCAGTCTTAATGAATTAGAATGGTCCACATTCCTGCAGCTCACTGTAATGCAAAGAAATTAGTTAGGAAACGCATGTCTCATGTGCAGGAGACCAGGTGTGTTTCAAAATACAACAGCATGTCTTCTCAACTATTCCAGAAGACCTTACTCGGCTTTTAGGCCCACCCCACACTGTTAGGCATTTATGCTCTGGCTCTATTGAAGGAGATCTGTGATGTTCCCATGCTGCTGGCTGCCAGACTAGCAAGGAAGGAGCATTGAAAACAGACACGAAGGAACTCGAGTCCCCATGATGCCGAGAAGGACACTCACCTTTCCTCACTTGAATCCTAGTCCCAGGATGCCGCTCTAGCCTGAGATGGAGTCTGTAGCAGCTTCTGAGCTTTCAAGTGAAGTAAGCCAAGTGCCAGCCCATTCACTCGCACCCACCCCCGTGGCTAGGGGCCACGCTTCCCCTCGAAGCCAGCACAAGGCAAGGTCCTCATGGGCCCTGGCCCTCTGCGTTCATGGAGAAAAAATGAAAGTTGCTTTATTCCCCAGCCTCTTCATGTCTCCCATTATGAGGAGAGGGCTCCACAGTGAAGCATAGGGCTGTGATATTTCTGCTTCAGCGTGAGAGATTCATATGTTTGACTAATCAATTCTCTGGCACTGACTTCCTGGCCTGCATTTTGTTCTCTTGCTTTTGATCGTCTGTTTGCCTTTTTGCTGTTCTGCTGCTCCTTGTTTGGGGCTTTTATTTTCCAGGAACACTTTGACCCACTGAATCCGCTATATTATTCTCCCTCTCGCTTTGTCACTTTTCTCTCTAATTCTGGTTTCCTGTGTGATTGACCACACACTGCTTCCCACATACAAGCAAAATAGAAACCTCAAGTCACCAGGCCTTGATAACTCCTGGGCTTTGTTTGGGGAGTCAGGATATAGTGGACCCCAGCCCTGAGAACCCACCCCCACCAGGCTAGGTTGTAGTCCTCCACTCTGCTGCCCTAGTTCCAGCCTCACTTATGTACAAACTGATAAGGGGTTGGTGTCCCAGGAGTCACAAAGGTAGGTGTAGCACTCACAACAAAATGTAAGTAGGTATATGCAAATATTAATATCAGTCATGTTTCTCAATAGAAGAAACCAAGGGTTGGGCATTTGAGGTGACTTTTCCAGTGTTCAGAGCTCATGAGTGATCAGGCCAGAACTAGAAGCAGGCATGCTCTGAGAGAGACTGTTGTTATGCTGTGAGAACTGTCCTCTGCCTACTGACTTCATCCCTCTTCAGTCAGCAGTGCAGAACACTTCATCCTCTGTAACCTGGGATGGAGGTAATTCAACCTTGGCATAGTGATGTGGTCTCCCAAGGTCAGAGGAAGATGAACCCCAGTGTCACACATTAGCTACCTGAGAGCCCTCTATGCATGGTGATTGGGTCATAGTGATGAGTCATGCTGAGAAGGCCTCTGGGAAGGCTTTGTGGTAGAATGGAAGGGGTGGCAGTTGAATGGAGCCTGGCATAATATGTAGGGCTTCCACAGTCAAGAGGAGGGAGGGTAGTGTGTCTTTGCACAGCCTACTTTTTAGCCTGTTCTGAAATGACTATGTCCCAAACAGCTTTTTCATTGGAGGTTCTCAATCCCTCAAGGATGCTTTTGAGTCTTTCTCCAGCCTTTTGCAAGACTCTACTGCCAGGAAGCTTGCTCCTGAAGCAACATGTCCCATCTTCAAAAATTTCTACTTTAAAGGATCTCCTCTTTCTTAGTGGAAAGTATCTCCATCTGTTCCCTGTCCTCTTACCCTGATCTTGGCAGCAGTTGGCACAGCTGGCTGGACCATGAGCAGAAATGAAGCTACACTATTTCTATTTGTCTGGTGGCATCATCTGATGGGAAGGCTCTGGGTATGGAGTTCAGAAGGCTAGGGTTACCTCTCCCTGGCCCACTTTTGCTGTGTAATGTCACAGAATTGACCTCCCTTCTCTGAACCATCACTATTTCACTGTTAAAACAGGAATGACACTTTTTCCTGTACCCATCCTCTGTGGCTCTTGTTTGAAGATACCATTTCTCCTAATTACAGGAGCAGTACTGCACAGCAGCCTTCCTCTGGCAGAGCTCAATCCTACGTCCACTTGACCTCACACTCTGACTGTCCCATGAGTCCTTCTGTTGGTTTAGTTTATGTGAAGACATTCTGTGATCAGCACAATCTGCCCTGCTGTCCTAGGCACCGTCAGTACCAATGCTGAAAGCACAGAATTGATAGTTTGTCACCTCTTGACTCTGAGAGGAAATAAAATGAGTGTCTTCCAGAACCAGGGCAACATGACAGGGAGATGAGTTGCCTGGGCCAGTGCAGATTTCTAGGGCTGTCAGAGAAGTATGATAATAAGGATGGTTCTGGACTCTAAAGCTGAGTCTTTGAAGGGGAAACTGCCGACCCAGGAGAAAAGTGGAATGTGAAAGGTCCTGGAGGTGCAGGAGTCACCAAGGGGAGGCTGCAGTCTACAACTGAGGCAACCCTAACTGCATTTGCAAGGCTAAAGGGCTCTTGTAGCTTGAAGAAAGCCTTTGCAGATGTTTGTAGCTATCACCCAGAACAATAAAGGAGCTTCCCCTGTCACCACCAAAGAGAGCTAGGAAGCTGGGTAATGAGGGGCAATAGCACAGAGTGGACTTGACAGAAGATCAAGCCCACTTCCCAACTGCCCTTTCTAGGATTTCTGGCCCTACTTTACATGTGAAACATCTAGTGGCAGTTTAGAAGATAGACCTGTGTGACTTTACAGCTCATATGATACCTAAAAAGGTGTGTCATCCATCCCATAACCACACACACAAGTTCGCACGCACACACACATAGGAACACCACCCCTCAGCCCTGTGAGTTTCTAGTTTGTCTTTCTTCTTGGCAATAGGAGCCAGAGCCCATTCATGTATGTTCAGGAATGTTGGATGGACATCCTGAATTTTCAAATTTCCCATGAGTGCTACATGCGTCTCAGCAAGGATCCTCCAGGGAGCAACCTCTGCTCAGAGCCCATGTTCCTGCCAAACAAGCACAGACAGCCTCATTCTCCAGTTCTTCACTGTGCTTTGAGGACAGTATGGTATGCTGTGATGTAATTGTGCATTTTATAAATTTTAATTCTATTCTGTGTTTGAATAAACAGTGTGCACACATATATGTGAGCTATTTGAAGAACATGGCTGATGGTGCTCTACTCTGAATGCCTTTGGCTTCTATGTGATTTTTTTCCAAGTTTAAAAAAACATGTAATGTTAACATGACCATAATTGAAAGCTTGGTGTATCATATTTTTCCTCAGTTCTTTTCTACTTTTTAGATACAATTAACACTTCACATTTCACCTAGTCCTTTCTTGGTCACCTTTGGTGCTTCTTTGATATTCACATTTTATGCTGGCTTTCTTCACTTTAAGAATTTTAAGAATTTTTAAAATAAGAGTTTGGCTTTTTCTCCCTCAATGGAAATGCACGATTTACAAATTACATACATGTATATGTCTTTTTTATAATTTGTCAAAAGATTATGGCACAATTACATGAAAACTGTAAAAGAGATTGCATTCCAATCATAGTACCTGCTGTGAACTCGTGGCAACAACTCATTCAAGTAGTGTTTCCAGAACAGAGATTCCACAGGATGTGGGGAAACAGAGAAAGAGCCTCAAGGGTGTTGGCTTAGAACTTACAAACCATAAATAATGCATTTAGAAAAGTCTTATTTTCTGTAAATGTAAGTGAATGCTGATTTCAAAGACATGCTGGTATTTGAATCTTTCCAGTCAGGTGTAAAAAGCACAATCCCACCACTACTGAAAATGTAAATCTAAATTTAAAAAAATTATGCTTCTTCCCACAACTGCTACTACTTTTCCAGTTTCCCTTTTGGAGCCTTGCCATGTATAACTCTGGCTCTCCCCTTGCTTAGGATAGTCGTGGTGGTGTTTTCTGATTAGTCCCATCTTCCTTTGCCTGTGGTATTCTGGAGCTGTCACATAATGTCATCATTAACCCATTGGCAGTGTGCTTGAAAAGAAGCCTGAGACTCTAGATGGATTTTGATGCTAGAACTTGAAAGATAAAACGATGTTTTCAGAGTGAATGTTTTAGGGAGAACTGAATTAATGAAGTTTGAAGGTGGAGATGAAAGCTGTTTTCTCTCTCTCCCTCTCTCTCAACACTAGTTACTTTAAAATAAAAAATAACTTTTCTATATTAATATTTTCGGTTTGAATTTATTTGGGAGGAAGAAGTAAAAATCACACATAAACAAGTCAAATGGCTCGCAGCCTAGAACTTTGGATATAAACACACAGTGAGCCAGTTGATATATTGAATTGTAGTTGTTATCTGTGGTGGTAGTGAAGATGCAGCCTTTTGCATCAGCCCCTTGCTGCATACATTGTGAGTCATCTTTCTGTAGGCTGTAAGGGCTATTGTAATTTCCTCTTGGAAAATAGCTCTAGACCTCATGATTAAAAGCACTATTCACTTATTCCCCCTAAAACTGGTTACCGTATGCAAACACTCTTTGTGACCCTCCCTTGTTCCAAGCATCAGCCAGTGGACAGCATTCTCACCTGCTCTCCTGGATCTCACTGCCGGATAGAATGAGCAGTCTGTGACTCAAAGCCACCCAGGATCATCATGTCACTGGAGGATCTTTAAATATTCCATTTCTAAATTCAAAGTTAGTTTTGGCTATATTTACAGCATTTAACATATAAAAAAGTGGGCTTTTAAGTGGGATGGTTGTGTAATGGAATATTTCACATTTCAGTTCAGCCATAAAGCTCAGGGCTGATAAACAAAGCATCTGAAGCCAAATGGCTCCTCATCTGACCCCAATTAAAATAAAGATTTCATTCCATTCTGTCCTTGACAGGGAGGAACATATTGTTGCCTTTAAGGGAGTTTGGTTTAGTTAATGAAAAAATTTTGTTTTATTCTTCCACCCCCACCCCCTGCCACACACCCAAATACAATTATCTAATTAAATAAGATTTAGTTTGTTAGAACTTCTGGTAAGGATGTATTAACTCTTTCTAAGCTATGTTGTCTCCATGTCTCAAAATGTCCAGGGTGCTTGTGACTCCCCCCCTCAACATCCATTATTCGAAGACAAATGTAAGGTTCTAAGGAGAGCATTATGACTTCCAAGGTAGATCTGTGCACAGCTCAACCTAACAACCTGTGTAAGTCATGTGGGTTCTGTGTAAAATACCACATTTTCAGAAAGGCCACTTCCTAGAAGTACTCATCCATATTGTAATTTACCAATCACTGTAGAGCTGTCCATATAGAATATATCACGCAGAGAGTTGTAGCTGCTAAAATATGTTAGGTAACATAAGTTGGATATTGATGCCAATTATCACAAAGTTCTTTCAGCTATCTTGAAGAAATATGTAGCTGTCTAAAGACTTCATTCACATTTCATGTGAAGAATAAACTATGTTGGCCAGGCTGTTTTTGCAAAGCAGGCTGGGGATGGGGAGAGGGTCTTGTGTTGCATTGTTGCTGCTTTCTTGAACCTTGTTCAGTACGAGTGTTGTGGCTCATCATGGTGAGTGTAACTCTCATGGTAAGTGAGATACCAGGAAGAACCTTTGGGAACATGGTGAAGTTTGCTCCAGCTCAGCAAGGAAAGAGAGACCTTTCGATTGCGACGGGTCACCTGTAAGCCCCAGATGAATTGCCTGGGTGATTCACTGGGTTGGAAGGACAAAGGGCTTGTTTGGACATAGAAGGGCTGGCCCCAGGTGGGCCCTTCCTCTCATCATCTTGAACATGCCAGAGTAGGGTCATAAGGCCTCTCAGGACCTGCTGGCTCTGCCTTTCTTGGATTCTGTATTCAGTAGAGCAGAAAGTACATGATGTTCTTAAATCCACAAAGAATTTACAGTCAGCTGCTTGGGGTTTATGTTCTGAGAAACAAAAAGTCTTTAAGCCTGTAAAGCCTGGGATGTTTTAAATGTATCTGTGGGGGGGGGGACCCTTCTGTTCCTTTCTACTGGCTCCTTCTGAGTGTTTCTTCTGCCTCCTTGAGTTCCCATTCTGTGAAAGCTTTGCAGGAGGTGAAGACAGACAAGTTACTCATAGTCTGTTTTTTAGAAGCTTCCTCTCAGTGGGTCAGAAAAGCAAGTAAAGATGCTATCCTAAAAGGGATCCGCACAGTGGGAGGAGGGGTATGTGGCACAAGGGGCACAAGGGAAAATGTTTTGTTGGGCCTTGAAGTGTGGGTACATTTTTACCAGGAGGTGAAAAGGGAGCTTATGTCTAGTTGGACACAGGCAAGAATTAAGACTGCAGCAGAGTAGGTCAAAGCAATGAGTCCCACACTGTTGTTACAGAGGTGCTGCAAGAGATAGAGAGATACAGATGGAAGGAGGAACCTGGAAAGGAAAGTACAGCATTTACTGTACAGGAGGAACTGCATGACAGTGTTTCCAACATTCACAGAATGTATGCATGCTGATGGCCCATGAAGATTATAACAGAATTGAAAAAATCCTGCCCCTCATCTTGTTGTGATCATTGTAATGTCTCAGTGCAACACATTGCTATCATGTTGTGATGCTGGTGTGAACAAACATCCACTGCCAGTCATACAAAAGTACACCATCTCCAATCAAGTGACTGGATACTCAATACTCAATAACAAGTGACTGCTATTGGCCAGCATTTACTTCCTATATTTTCACCATTATATAGAGTGTGTTTCTTTTACTATTGAAGAAGTTTACTATAAAGCATTCTTCTGTGGTACACTGGCAGCAACCTCTTGCATCTCACTTTTACCTCATTCCTTTAAAGAATAGTGTGTGTGTGTGTGTGTGTGTGTGTGTGTGTGTGTGTGTGTGTGTGTGACAAAGCATCACAAACAAAAGCAAGTTATGGAAGAAAGTTCATTTTGACTTATGTTTTCAGAGGTAAAGCTGTAATGATAGGCAAGACATGGGAGTATGTGGCTGTATCGGGAGGTGAGAAATCACATCTTCCATCCTAAACACAAAGCAGAAAGAGCAAAATGGAAGGGGCATAAGGATGTGAACCATTAAAGCCCACTCCAAGGCTCCCTCCCCCCTTTAAGGGTTCCACAGCATCCCCAAATAGCACCACTAACCTGGGGTCAGATACAGCCTATGAAAGATAATTTTTTTATTTTAAGCACCATAGTATGCATGGCATAGGATATACTGCCTATGACATTCACAGAACAAAAGTTCATACAGCATGTTTCTTAGCACATACCCCATCATTATGTGAAATGTGGCCATATTGAATTTGAATCCATGTGTCTCAAACTGACTGGCCGTGAACCTTTTCTGAAACAGAAGACCTGTTAGAAATGGAAGATAATCCCATAAGCATTTTAGAAAGATCTTTTTGATCTGTGGGAAGAATTGGGACTATGTGACCAGTATCAAAAAGACAAACATCTAATCATACTTGGAGTTGTCCATGGGAGCCTGTGCTGTTAAGGAAGCTTTCCATGGGTCTCACAAGTTCAAGATAGACCAAGTGTTAGTAGTGAAAGTCATCTGCCAGCTGCCTTTGCAGAATTCAGATTCATCAGTGAGGTCTTACCACTGTGACAGAATGCCTGCAGAAGCATCTCAGAGGAGAAGAGTTTATTTTGGCTCATAATTTGAAAGGATGCAGTTCAGCATGGCTTCAAGGAAGGTGTGGTGGTGATAAGAGCAGTCTGTGGCAACTAGTTACATCATATAAGCAGAGGATGAAGACCAAGTTCAAGGCCATCTTGCTCTATAGAATGAGTTCTGGGATAGCCAGGACTACAAAGAGAAACCCAGTCTCAAAAGAAAAAGAAAAAAAAAAAAAAAAGCCAGGTGATGATAGCATACACCTTTTAAATGCAAGCACTAGGGAGGCAGAAGCAGGTAGATCTACAGAGTTTCAGGACAGCTGGGACTACACAGAGAAACGCTGTCTCAAAAAACAAGAAAACAAACAAAAGAATCCCATAAGCATTCTAGAAGATGGTCATAGATTTCATGGCTCTTTGAAGCTATTTGTTAAATGTCTCCTGTGGGGCAAGGACTGTGCTAGGTTCTTTAATATATATACCTGACAATTCCTTGAAGCCATCTAGGACTTCAATCCAGAAGTATTGCTGCTGTCCTACTCTGAGTAATGAAATGGGGCCAGAGAGAGGGTGGTTGACTATGTGAGCCTTAACCCAGGGTCTTAACCTCCATTTAAAAGCCCTGAACATCTGAGAAGATGCTCTCCACAACAGCATCTTTTAGGAGGTGATCAATGAGCAAACAGACACTCATTGTTTCCCCTAAGGAGCCCAAGGAAATGTGTCCCTAGTGCTCAGACCTCTTTTTTGGTTTTTATGTGGAATATTATGAGCTCAAAATGGATCAAAGAACCTAATTGTAAGACCTAAAATTATGAAACATTTAGAAGAAAGCACAGGGCATTGGTCTTGTCAAGCACTTCTTGAATATTATACCATATGCCCAGACAACAAAGCAAAAAACAAATTTGACTTCATGTCATATATGCATTAAAAGACATTAGCAAGAGTATAAAAGGAAGTCCAGATGACAGAGAAAAATATTTAGATCATAAACTTAATAAGAAGTTAATATCCAGAATATATTTTTTTAAAACTACTAAAATTCAATAGCAAAAACTCTTCAAATTCAGGGAAAAGGAATCTCTCAAGAAAATAAACATGAAAACCAGCCCAGTCTCAGGGATTATTAAATAAATACAAATCACAGCTTTATCCACAGTACTTAGGAAAGTGTTGAAGATGTAGAAGAGTTGGGTTTGCGCGTGCGTGCGTGTGTGCGTGCGTGTGCGTGTGCGTGTGCGTGTGTGTGTGTGTGTGTGTGCATGTGTGTGTGCATGCTCAGGTCCTCTGCAAAAATAGTAAGCACTCTTAACCACCGAGTCATGGCTCCAGCCCCAGAATTAGAATTTTTATTCACTATTGTTAGGAATGTAAGATGGTATAGTTGCTATAAAAAACACTTTGATAGTTCCTCAAAAACAAAGATAGAATCATATGTATTGTCCAGCAATTCTGCTTCTGGGCACATGCCCAGGAGAATTGAATATTTTTCTTTATTTTTTTAAGGAATTTTTTTTTATTTAAAAATTTTTTTCCTCATACCCTTCACTGTTTCCTGTCCTCCCTCAGCCTCCCTCTGCCTCATCCCCCATCCATTCCCCAGGGAGGGCAAGGAATTTCAAGGTGGGTTGGTTTGATCTGGCATACCCAATTGAGGTAGGTCTGAGTTCCTCCCCCCAGTATCCAGGCTGAGTAAGGTGTTCCTCTGTAGGGAATGGGCTTGGAGAAGTCAAGGAAGAAACTTTGGCCCTACTGCAGGAGGGTCCACAAACTTTCCATGTTGTTAGACTGTTATCTAACATTTGGAGGGTTTAGTTCCTTCCCATGAAGGTTCCTCAGCGGTTATTTCAGAGTCAGTGACTCCCAATAGCTCAGGTTGAAAGTAAGTCTTGAAGACATATTTGTATACTTACTTTCAAACAGCATCACTCAGAGTAATGAAATTTGAATGTAATTGACACCTAGGTGTCCCAGAGCTGGTGAATAAGCAAAAATGTATGTGTGCATAGTGCAACGTTATCCAGCTTGAGGAAGGAACTTATGACAGTGTGGGTGAACTTGGGGACATTCTACCGTGTGGAATTAGCCAGTCACAAAAACACAAGATTACAGACATAGACAATAGACTGGAAGTTAACAGTGGCTATGGGAGACACATGGTGGGGCCTAAGCCTTTAGAGCTGGTTTGTGGAGGGAATGTTTCATCACTTAAGTAGCAAAGCATTTCATTTTTTTTTTTAAAGATTTATTTATTTATTATGCATACAGTTTACAGAAGAGGGCACCAGACCTCATCATAGATGGTTGTGAGCCACCATGTGGTTTTGCTGGGAATTGAACTCAGGTCCTCTGGAAGAACAGTCAGTGCTCTTAACCTCTGAGCCATTTCTCCAGCCCCTCAAACATACTTTGTAATGCAGAATCACAAGTTGTATTTTCCACTAGCCAGAACACAACGGTGCAGCTGAGGTTGTCTTCTAAGCCATGGCTATTAAATAATTCCATCAATCTTTTTGCTATTTTTCAAATGATCAGCATATAATTACATTTAGATGTAATTGTACTTGTTTGTCCAGGACATTCCCTTATCATGTTGTGGTTTCCTAGCTTGGCCATGTCCTCAGCTCAGCTCTAAGTGGAAGCACAAACACACAAACCTCTGGCACCAGTTTCTCCACAAAGCCCAGCCTCGCATTTCATTTTTAAAGGAGGGAAAGGGACTGATGGAGATAGATGGTGGTGATGGTTGTGCAACGTCATGTTCTTACTTAACACCTTGAATTGCACATTGGAGAATGTTTGCAGGGCTCTGAAGAGATGGCTTGGTGGTTAAGACCACTTGATGTTCCTTCAGAGAACTGAAGTTCAACTCCTAGCACCCACATAGTAACTTTAAACTCTCTGTAACTCTACTCCCAGGGCACCAACACCTTCTCTGACCTCCATGCACATGGTACACAGGCATGCATGCAGGTAAAATACCCAAACACATAAAACAAAAATAAAGGGAAAACAAAACAAAATAATTGCAGGCCCAGCATCATGGCCCAGCAGGTAAAGGTACTTTCTGATATCTCCAGAACCAATGGTGGAAGAAAAGAAGTGACTTCAAAAGTTGTCCTCTGATCTCCACACACATATTGTGGCCTGCACATATCTGCACTCACGTGCATGCTCACACACATCTATATACACAAACACAGATACACAAACACACAGAGAGAAGAACAATAACAACAAGAACAAGAATTTAAATTTGTTTCAGTGAAATACTAAAGATATAGTTTAGTTGTTAAAAGTACTTGCTGCACATACATGAAGACTTGAGTTTGGGTTCCCAGCACTCATATAAGAATCTGTACACAGCAGTGAGTGCTGTAATCTCAGTGCTGGGAAGGCAGAGACAGATGCATCCCTGGAGCTTGCTGGCCAGGAAGCCTAACCAAATCCATGAGCTCTGGGTTCAAGGAAAGTCCCTGTCAAAAAATAAGGAAAAACAGTTAAGGAAGACTCCCTATCAACCTCTTGACCTATACAGGTTTATAGTCAGGTGCATACCTGTTCTCCTAGCATTGGCGAGGCTGGAGGAGAAGAGTTCTGAGTTTAAGGATAGCTTGGGTTATGTAATGACCCCCTGTCTGAAAACAAAATGAGCAAAGTGGTGTTGGTGTATAACTTTAAGGCAGGTTGATCTCTGTGGGTCCTAGGCCAGCCTGGTCTATAAAGCAAGTTTCAGGACAGCCAGGACTATACAGAGAAACACTATCTTGAACACACCCCCCTCAAAGAAAAAAAGAAAGGAAAAAAATGAAACAAGATTGTTAAAATGACGAACCTGTGAAACAATGAGTAATGAACGGAGATGGCACTCTCTTCACATGGCTGAGTGGCTGGAATAGCCAACTTCCTCAGCCATCAGTACTGGGTAGTTGCAGGATGCTTGCTGTGTGCTAGGCACTGACAGTATAAAGAGAGAAACCTAATCTAGGACAGAGGAGACAGGAAATTAACATGAACTGGGAATCGTGGTATAGTACTAAGTCCTAATACTCAAGAGGCTAAGGCTGAAGAAGGCCAGCCTGGGAAGCACAGTGAGAGAGACTCTTCCTCAAAAAAGAAAAACAAACTAAGGTATTTAAATGCTGCTTAGCAGCACTTCCCTGAAGAGTGACTGCTGAGTCCTAAAGGAGGGATTAGCCATACTCCTATCAGTGACTGCCACTGTTGTCAATCCTGAGAAGAAGAAAATGATATTACATGGGCTTTTGGATACAAACAGCAAACAGCAGGATCTGAATAGCAGTCCTCCATTTCTTCCACTGTGTCTCCTTAACTATAAAGTGAGAATAATGATATGCCTCTTGAGGTTGCTGAGAGTACTAATTGAGTTACTCTATAAAAAGTGCTGAGCACACTGCCTGGTGCTCAGGAAGAACCAGTCACAGCCCCAGAGCAGACACCAGGGTTAAACATCTGAGCTATTCCCCTTCATAGGATATGGTTTTCCCAATGATTCAAATGAGCAGGCACTGATGAGAATGGTTAAGTAATTTGCCTGAATCCATGCATCTAGCAAGTGCTCAAACCAGGAAATGAACTCTAACCAGAGCACTAGCCCTTCCTATGAACACCATCCTGCTCACATCATTCTGCTTCCTGACCCCTTCTGCTCCCAGGCTCTCAGATATTATGGATCATGCTTTGGCAGGATCTAAAATTCTCTATAAAGAGAAAAATGCTTACCGTGCAGTAGGAACATACAGTATGAACAAACAAGATGAGCCTCAGGACCCAGGAGGTCTGGATCCAAACTCAGCTCTATTCTTGAGCTGTTGGTAACTTAAGACAAACTCTGCTCATAGTCAACAATTACTCTATCTCTTTAAGCTCCTCAATAAAGTGAAGCTCAAAATTGCTACCTAACAAGGATGGTCACAAAGACTAAAGAAGAGGATGTACACAAAGCTAGCATATTTCAAAGGCACATAGTAGAGGCTCAAGCTTCCCTTCATTCTTCCCTACCAGCTCTTCTTTGTAGCCAGAATTCCCCAGTTGTTATCCACACAAGGCCACACATAATTATGCCATCTCTTAGTTATCAACATGGAACTTCTTTCAAGATCATCCTTCTAACAGGAGCTCCACCCAAACACCTCCCCAGTGTCCTCTTCAGGCTCCTTGTACAGTAATCACATCTTTTCTCTCTATTAACATGGGGTTTAAGTGACAACTGCAATTTTTATTTACATATTGTGTGTGTATGATGTGAGTGCAGAGGTCAGTGGACAACTTTTACCATGGCTTCCAGGGCCTGAAAGCCACATCTAGCGAGATGCCTGGTGTGGAGATTTTTTCCCCTTTAACACAAACAGGCCTTGATTTAAAGACTGGTATTTACAATGAAGCTTAAAAATATCCAAATATCCTGAGCCTTTTGCTTTCTCGGCAAGCAGACAACTGCAGCCATGACTGTGCTTTTATTTACAAAGTCCATTGCATTCCCCAAAGTCTGGGATATCTTTGGACTAGGCTTTGTTGTTTTGAGGTGAAAGAGAAGTGGGACTTGAAATAAAATTAAAAATAGGCACTGTTTCCTTAGCTAAGCACAGAAGCTAGACTTCACATACTCACTTTCCACAGCACTATCAGGCACTGCTCATGGGAATATAGATGCTCCTTGGAAGTTCACACAAAAGTCTTATAAATATCCACCTTATTGGATTCAGGAAGCCTTCCAGGGTCACTACCAAGTACCAGGTACTGTGTTAGGTGGTAAGCCCTAGCTCCACACATCAGTATATAGAGGAAGACACCTCACCTCCCACAGTCACTGCATTATGATGAATGTTGCCAGTCAATTAGATAGAGAATCCCATTCACAAAAGTGAGCATCAGTGCTGGCTAGGTGGCACCTGAGTGGTTAGGAGATAGCAGAGACACCCTGGGCCCCATTCATGAGGAACCCAGACAGCCAAGGTAGTGTGATAGCTGCAAGCATGAGCTACAGGTAGACACTGCTCCTGCCCAGGGCTCTGGGCAGGGGGTGGGCTATGGCAGCTTTCCATCTGTGTGCTCCAACACATGGATGACAGCATCAGATAGCAGTGTCTAATTAAACTGTATTTCCATCCAGAATTCAGCACTAACCTGAGTGTTCTTCCAAAGGGGTCTGATTAGTAGGACATGTACAGATCTGAAGGGGTATTGGTTCCCATCTCTGCTTTCCCCATCCTGCAGAAGCTCTCATTTGCAGAAGGCAGCTCTGGCAATTAACAAAGCGTGCCCTGTGACATTAGGCAAGAACTCAGGATGGGACTTTGGCTCAGGATATTTTTAAGCTTCATTGTAAATACCAGCAAAAGTCTTTAAATCAAGGCCTGTTTGTGTTAAAGGGGAAAAAAAAAAAAAACTCCACACCAGGCATGTTCGCTAGATGTGGCTGTTATTTGAATGCTGACTATTTTAACTATTTTGTTGTTAAAATACCAGGAAAATCAGTGTGGCTTTTCAGATATTAAATCTCTTTTTTTGGAAGTGATGACAATGCTCCCTGAAGTTTTCTTTTTACCTTTCCACCTTTGAACAATTGATTTTGATGAGAAACATTACACCCAGCATTTACTTTGACATCCCTGAGTACAAACAGTCATTTTAATGGTTTGGGTTTTGATTTTTGGTTTTGGTTTTTGTTTTGTTTTGTTTTGTCCAGAAAAAAAAAAACCAACAAAATTATGACAAGGACATCAATCCTTCTCCTGGTGTATGAAGGCCTGGTATATTAATTGGCTGTCAGATTCTGAAGAAGTAATGGATTAATGTGCTTGATCGTAACACTCTGCTCAGAGACTGAAGTTTGATCCTGATGTCCCCAGTCTCTCTGCTTAATGCAATTACAGATATGCATTCAGGACATCTGAGTGGATTGCATTTCATTAATGTGATTGGAGTGGACAACATTAGACTGCTGTCGGGTCCGCTCTGACAGCTAATTACTAGAATGAAGCGTGTATACCACTAAGGAACAATGGTACCCTTATTGGTCCCATTAAAACAATAGAAAAATAATGCTTTAAGAACTTCAGATAGTTACTTTCCATACATATCATGAAGATAGCTCAGTGTGAAAAGTTGGAAGAATGAGATGGGCAAAAACCACCAGAATCTCTGACAGCAGAGCTCCCAACCATTTCTAAAGATAGCAAAGTCCTCCCATTGTCCAGCTACTCATCTGTGGGCTTTTATGGTCTCAGACCATGTAGACCTGGTATACCACTTTTCCACTCCTCTTTCCTTCATCTTTCTCTCATGATAAAAGAGAATGGCGACTTTGAGCAACCATGGATTATTCTTTTTTTGGACATGGTCTCATATATCCAGTCTGATTTAAACTCCTATGTAGTCAAGTATGGCCTCGAAGTTTTGATCTTCCTGCCTGCACACCACCACCCAAACACACACATTGGAATTACAGGTAGGCATCACCATGCCTGGTTTATGTGACGCTAGAGATGAAGCCCAGGGCTTTAGACATGCTAGGCAAGCACTCTACTTACTGAGCTACATCCCCAGCCCATATCATTACATTTGAGAAGGAAAGGATGCCTTTGTCTCTTGAGACACCCATGAGGACCATGTGAATGTCTGAGCATGGGGGAAGAGATGCCTTAAGGAAGTTAACGCTCCTGGGACTATTTCTTGCTCTCCCAACCCCTGACCTTACTAACACTGGGTATTCCTTTGGTGCCCAGGGTATGATCAGTGCTGTTCATTCCTGAAGATAGAAAAAAAAAAGAATAAGACACAGTTCTTTGTACCCAAGATCTTCAAGCCCTGTTAGAGAACAGACAAAGGAATGTGACAATAATGGGATTTATAGACAGGCAAGAGAAATATAAAGGAGGGAATGCTAAGAGCTTGTCAGAGGAGATAAATGGGTGCTGTGGGATGAGTAGGAGTTTCCTCAATACCTACAAGATAGAGCAGGGCTCCTGGCAGAGGGCAGTGGTGAAGAGGCTGGAAATGGACTGCTAGGCTGTTTTCTCAGTTGAGTGTCTGCAGCTTACTGATTTAGCTGAGACCATTTTTAGCTGTACCCTGAGGACACACTACTTTGTTACCTTGAGCCATGTTTAGCAACATAGGGAGGCTTTGGGATTCCCTATCAAGAGTCCTTGATTCCAGCCTTAGACCTGACTTCTTGGAAACTATATCAACGCCCCCTTGCCCCCCCTTGTCACATGACCTCAATTTTTTTTGAGTCTGCCATATTATTTTCTTTTTTTATTTTATTTTATTATTATTATGAACAAAGAAGTCACACTTTCTATCCTTGTATATCCTTATTCAAGGTCCCTTCCCCCTCCCAACACATCAGTTCATTCTCTCTTCTCCACAACTCCCCATCCCCTCCCTGGACAGGCAGCAGGCAGTCCCATGGTCCCACTGTCCCAATATTGCTTAGTTCAGCTTCCACTACTGGCAGATCCAGTTTTCTCCCCCCTCCCTCAAGACTGAGTCAGGTGTTCCTCGGGGGGGGGGGGGGGGTGGGATCCAAGGAGTCAGTCCAGGGTATTTCTGATCCCAAGCTGTTCAGTGGTTGTGGTTTGCAGCTTGGACATGCTTTGTTTTTTCTTGTTTGTTTGTTTGTTTAGAGTCTACTAATGAGTGAGTACATCCCCTGCTTATCTTTCTGGGTTTGTCTCAATTTTCTTATCTGTACAACTGAAAGATAAGCCCCCATCCTGACAACTGTTAGATCCAGGTTTATCTAAGGCATTGGTTCTCAACCTGTGGGCCAAGAATCCCTTGGGGTCACAAACCAGATATCCTGTGTACCAGATATTTACAGTATAATTTATAACAATAGCAAAATTATAGTTATGAAATAGCAACAAAATAACTTTATGGTTGGGGTGATCACAATGTGAGGAACTGTATTAAAGGGTCACAGCATTAGGTAGGTTCAGAGCTACTGATAAGAGGTGCAGTTATATGTACAGGATCCTCAGCTGCTGTGAGTGACTAAGCCAATAGTTAAATTCCTATTATCTCAATTCCAAACCCACTGTTTCTCACAGTTCCACTTCCTCTGGATCACTAATTTAAAAAGTTAGTTGTTCTAAGAAAGTAGAAAGGTGGGGACTGGGGAGTGACAAGGGGACAGTTCCAGACTCTTGTTTGCAACAAGAGCATGTAGAGTCCCTCAGCAGCTCTGGCCATTCAAAGCAGTGTACCCTGCCATCTTCTAAGGAACACCCTGCTGCTTCTAGCTGCTTGCCCATATCCCTGTTTTCCATGTCTGAGTGCCTGGGAAGAGATCCTCCAGAAACTCCAGCAGCATGTTGTAGAGTCTCAGAGATCATCATCTACCTTCCTCCTAAAAAGTCTGCTGCTGTTCCACACTGCTGTCAGGGGAAAGGGCTGAAAACCACTAAGAAAGTGATGGTTGGGCAGTCAGGCCCACGGGTATTCTGCCTTACTTTCCAAACTGCAGTCCCCTTCACATGCCTCTCCATGGCTTCTCAAGCCCCTTTAGACACTACTGGCTAAAGTGTCCAACTCTTGATTCCCAAATCATATCTGTGGTCCAAACTAAATTTCTTCAAGATGTACAAACACTTTAGAAGTGCCAGACTTGAACCAAGTAGTTTAAGACCTGGGCTGCCTGGAATGGGTATTTTTTTTTTTAAGATTTATTTATTTATTATGTATACAGTGTACAGAAGAGGGCACCAGATCTCATCATAGATAGTTATGAGCCACCGTGTGGTTGCTGGGAATTGAACTCAGATCTTACGGAAGAGCAGTCAGTGCTCTTAACCTCTGAGCCATCTCTCCAGCCCCTGGAATGGGTATTTTATTTAGGACAGAGAAGTCAGACATCTATGAGAATTAGCAAGTGGGGAATTCCCAGTGTGATGGTGCCACAATGTAGGTATCTCATGTTGGCATTTGGAGCAGTCCTTTCACCACCACTACCCCCTCAAAAGGCTGGGTGTTTACTGGGAGGAGAGACTCAGTAAAATAGTGGGGGTGGGTGCCAAGGAAATGGAGTTCCTCCCTCGCTCCCAATGGGGAGTTGGGACATGGGGATGATGAGAACTGTTCTGCCTTACCCCAGACCCTGTGTGGGCTCCCCACCCACCTAGGCCTGTGCTTACCTGCACCCTCCAACTATATTTGGCAAGTCTGTGGCTGTCTCTGTCATGTCTGAAGCAGAAGCCACAGGTGTCACCATTATTCCCAAGAAGTCTCCGTGTAAGCAGAGTCCTGCTTTCTTCTTTGAATTCCATTTGCTAATCTCTCCATAGGTACCACAGCTCTCCCAACCTGTTCCCTCCTGCCACCTGCCACCCAGCTAGCACAGTTCTAATGGCTCCTCTACTAATGATCTTCAAACAAAGAGCCCATGGTGGAGGGTAATGCGTCAATCTTGCTCTTGCTCCCTGGTCATTCTTGCTAACAGGCTTTGCTGTGCTTCACAGTCATTATCACATGTCACATAGTCTTTGGGATGCAGAGATGATTTGCCAGCCCCACAATGCTTCCTTTTACTAAAATGAAGGCAGAACAAAAAAAATTACATATTTTAAAAATGTACAGTTACTTCTGATAGGTCTTACACTAAAAATCACCTGTGTCTCCAGTCCCTGTGGGATAGTTTCTCAGTTCTCCATCTGGCATCCCAGAGCCAGACCACTTTCTCTTTATTTTCTTCACATTCTCCTCCCATCACCACAACTTCTCTGGCACAGGAGCACCCTGAAACAGGCAGCATGTTCTCTTTGTCTAGAATACCCTTTTTAATTAGCTCAGGAGACTGCTAAAATTACCCCTCTCTATTCTCTGTTCAAAGTAGCCCCGATGAAATTGTCCCCTCCCTTTTGTGAGTCTATTCAGTAAGCCCCATACCTACACCCAAATCCTCTTTTGCCCTTACTGTATACCAGGCTCTCCCACAAAGCCTATAGCCCCACCACGACAAGCATGACCAAGTTTTAGGTGTACCCTCCAAACCTGGATACTATGGAGGAAAAAAGCTGTCTGAAGGGCCTACCCAACTGGGTGCACCACCATATCTTGCTTCAGAGCAGTCCCTTGATCATGTCCTGTTTTATGTGACCTTCTCCTACACAATAGCAAAAGCTAGCCTATGGGGGTCACCACCAACCAGCTCAGTGGTGACCTCACCCAAATCTGGAGTTACATGGGGACAGTTTGGAGTGAGGATAGAGGCCTATTGATACTGAGCCAGCTATCACATAGTCAAGGAAAAGAGAGACAGTTACAGAAATTATTGGAGAGGTCCGGGCTTCCCTAGAGCATTATTGGATCATGTCCTCTCTGGCTATGGTGTTCACATGGCAGTTTTGAGTATCTTTTCTGCATGAGACCTAAGAGGAGTCCACACACAGGGCTTCAGATGGACAGTCCTGCTCGGTTAGGACAATTTATTCAGCACATTCACTTGCAAACTCCTCAAAGGCGTGAGATAGTGGAATCCACAGATGTCCAGTCCAAGAATGCTGGGAGGTATCTTCAGAGGTGTGCATTCTGGTTTCCTTCCTAGATTCAATGTTTTTATTTCATGGTTACACTTAGTATCTGAAAGCCTTGAGAGCCCTTCTGTTAATCTTTAGTTAATAGGGACCTCAGAGGACATCCATTTCCTGTCAGCATATTTGTCCTCTGGCTGCTGCCTAAGTCTTTCTAGTATCAGGAAGACTCACTCTAAAATAGCACAGCTTTTATGCTCTAGTCCCTGTGTGGGCTCCATAGTCCCACAGCACCTGTGTCATCATTTTGACTGTCCCAGCAATGTCAGGAGACTACAGTCTTCACCACCAGGCCTTGGTGGCTCTAGTTGATCATGTGTTTCAGAAGTGGTCTCCAGAACAAGCTTGCCAGATTGAGTCCAGTTTCTGCTCTAACCTTCTCTGTCTGTGTGTGGCTATAGAGCTCTTAAAATGTGGCTAATCCAGGTGGGGATGGCCTCTGAAGTGAACTGCATACCAGTTTGTAAGGTTTAATATGGGGGAAATGTATACAGAACTCAACTTTCTATTTCAGTTGCCTGTAATCGGTTAAATGAAAAATATTAGAACTAATTTTCCTTCTTTTGTTGTTGTTTGTTGGAAACAAGTTCTCCTGTTGTCCTCTAACTCACATAGTCTTTTGCCTCAGTCTCCTCATTCCTGGAACCATAAACATATAACACCTTCTTACATATATTTACGTATTTTAAATTTTATTTATATATCTGCCTGCTTGTCTGCATGTGCACTCCATGCATACAGGTTCATGTGGTGCCAGAAAAGGGTGTCAGATCCCCCCAAACTGGCATTATAGACAGTTGTGAATTGCCATGTGGGTGCTGGAAACTGAACCCAGGTCTTCTGCAAGAGCATCCTGTGCTCTTAGCCACTAAGCCATCTATTCAGCCCCTTTATTTACATATTTCTATTGGACTTCACTGTACTTGAACATTGCCCAAGCCCTTCTGTCCTTGCATCACTCTTCCTGAAGCACAATGCACAACCGGCCATGGCTGAGTATTGACCATGAAATTCTGTCTCTACACCTACCAGATAAAGTGTTTTGACACAGTTAGTCTTCACTAGGAGCTCCTGAAGTTGATTGTTTTTTAAATCCAAGTATAGAAATTTACATTTGTCCCAAATACATCTCAGCTTGTTAGTTTCAGCCTATTGTTCCAGTCTCCTGAGAATTTTTAACCTTCCTGCTACTGAACTCCATTACAAATTTGACCAGCAATTTTCTGTTTTTATGAAAGTCATTGTTCATGATGATGGCAGGATGGAAACAGGTTGAGGGTTCTACTGCATTCAAAGCCTCTCACCCTCTATGTTGACTGCAGCTTCATACCCACAGGTCAGCTACTATCTTTCAGCCCAGAAGGAGACTGTTTTCAGGTATCTTTGTGGCACTTAGCTGTATTTGAGGGAGACCCCTTTGCAGCCTAAGCTCCACCCCCCGAAGCCATCTGACCACTTAACTAGAAAAAGGAAGACAAGAACTGGGGATGTCTGCAGCACAGTGGTGGAGTGTGTTTAGTATATAGTCATGAGGTCCTGGTTTAATCCCCATCACCACCAAACAAAGAGAAACAAAGCTCTGTGTGGTGGTATGTGTCTGTAATTGTAGAGCTCAGGAAGCTGTGGCAGGGGAATCAAGAGTTCAGATCCAGGGCTGAAGAGGTGGCTCAGTGGTTAATAACACTAACTGCTCTTCCAGAGGTCCTGAGTTCACTTCTCAGCATCTACATGATATCTTAGAACCATCTGTGATTCCAGTCCCAGTGGATCTGATGTTCACTTCAGCTTCTGAAGGCTCTGCATGCACATGGTACATAGATATACATGCAGGCAAACACATATATACATAATAAATAAAATGTCAAAAAAAATAAGAATTCAAATCCTTTAAAGACAAACTGCAGTATATCATAAGGCTCTACCTCAAAAAAGGGAAAAGGGGTAGGGAAAATAAAAAAAGAAACTAAATTTGGCATGACTGCTATTCGTCATTACTTTTAGACACCAATGAACTAATTTTTGTTCAAGTATTAGTATCTGATAATAATCTTCTGTTATTACTTTCGTACTAACGAGAATAAGATTTATCTGGAGCTGTCAGTACCACATGGAAAAGACCTATGTTTGGAGCTTGTACAGTAGGGTAGAGTCAATAGGGGAGACCCTGAGGGGCTTAGTAAAGACGGTTAGGGGCCTTGTCCAGGACCTCTGGAGTCATGCCTCTGGCCATTTCTGAGGTTCGTAAAGAACATAGCCATATTATCTGGTGATGTGTCCTGTGTGTGCCCCTGCTTTGCTAAGGGTCCTCACACTGCACCATTTTCTGCCCTGTATCTCCTTTAATCCTAGGAAGCTTAAGCAACAGATCCAGACCTGTAACATCAGATCTAGTGTGTGACCTTCATCTTTGGTCTCAAACTCAGTTCCTTCTTTCCAGCCCTTGGGTCTCTCCTGTGGGGGGCTGTGTAGGTACACACATATGAGCACGTGTAAGACAGGGAACAGAAAGACATTCTCGCACAGGCATAGGGCAGAGGGGAAATCTCTTTTCACTTGTCTCCCTTTGAAGCCTTCACCATAGGAGCTGTTTTGAGCACCAGGGTTAGAGGGGAGCCACTGCAGACCTCCTGCCTGGCTGAATTCTAAGCATTAGCCACTTCTCTACAGGTGCTCTCTCTCTTTGGCAATGATAGATGAAGGCAGGTGCCACATGAAGGGGTCTGTTTTCAAGCGTGAAGGATGTTCACTTCAGTTCTGGCTCATGGAGTGCCTCCCCCACCCCACAAGGACATTTAACTGTATAGTAATAGGTCCTGTTAACTATCTTTAAGAGAACCATAGCCTCTTTTCTGTAAGGCTTCACATTTGAATTCAGAGGGTCTCATCCAGTGCCAGTTGGGGACCTCTCTGGGACCGTAGAAATGGTCCTTGTGGATTTATTTATCACAGAGGCAGGCTAGGAGTGACCCCTTGGTCACAGAATAGATGGAGTGGTAAGCTTTGTGAATATCTTGTCACCAAGAGGAGGATGGTTTTGTGAGTTGAACTGAGTTTGGGCCCACTTTCTAAATTGTATGCTACAAACCAGACTCCACTGGACCCTGTCTCAAAGGACATGCTGTCTGTTGCATTTAGATTTAGCTAGAGATAATGAATTCTAGATTTTACATATTTATTACCATGGTCCATGTTCCCTCTGGTCTTGTAACCACTGCTGCTACCCAACCTGGCCCACTCTGGGGAGAGCAAGAGGCTCAGAGGTGCTAGCAGTCACAGAGGCAGTAGGAGGGGAAGCGTAGTCAGGCTTGCTGTTGAAGCAATTTGAATCATGAATCCACAGCTCTTCCCTGAGCCAATCGCTGTGCCAACAGGTAGGATCTGGAGTGAATGAGAAACTCAATATTCTCCCTCTAGTCCAGCACCCTTAGCTCATACAATGTAGTATGAACCCCGAGTGTAGACTGTTTTCCTCCTATACATATATACTTATGACAATGCTTAATCTGTAAATTAGATACAGAAGAAAAGAACAAAAACTAGTAATAATGTAGAACAGATACAACTAAGACTGTATTAAGGGCTTTGTGATGGTCATGCGTCTCCAAAAACAGCTGGTTGTAGTCTACTCACCCTTGTTGATGTGAGGTGACATGCCCGCACAATAAGATGAAATGATGTGTGTGCATGTCAGGTATCTGAACACAAGCTCTGCAACACCATGACAGAAGTTAAGGAAATAGCGAAGTGACTAATGGTCAGGTAGCCTATACAGTAGGGATACGTTGGACAAAGGTGATTCACATCATGGGTAAGGTAAAATGGGATGAGCACATGATTTCCTTATGCAACTTAGAGCAACACACAATCTAAAACTTACAAATTGTTTGTTTTTGGATCTGAATCTTTCATGTATCGTTTTCTTTTTTTTTTATTTTAAAATAAAATTCTTTTTTTTTTCCTTGTATATCCTTATTCAATGTCCCTTCCCCCTCCAACCACATCAGGTCATTCTCTCTTCTCCACAACTCCCCATATCCCCTCCATGCCCAGGGCAGGCAGCAGGCGGTCACAAGGACCCACTGTCCCAATATTGCTTAGTTCAGCATCCACTCCTGGCAGATCCAGTTTTCTCCCCCCAACCTCAAGACTGAGTCAGGTGTTCCTCTGCGGGGAGTGGGATCCAAGGAGTCAGTCCAAGGTGTTTCTGATCCCAAGCTGTTCAGTGGTTGTGGTTTAAAGCTTGGGCATGCTTTGCTTTTTTCTTGTTTGTTTGTTTGTTTGGAGTCCACTAATGAGTGAGTACATCATGTAATGTTTTCAGACCACAGTTTTCCACAGGAAACTGAAGCTGTGAAACATGAAGCCATGGAGTGTTAGCATTAACACCTCTAGCCAGGAAGATTACCTACAGAAACATTGGTTCTTTTATGGGTTGGGGATTCTGGGAAAGTAGACATGTCCCATGGAGATACTTAAGCTAAGTCTTGGAGGATGGAGAGGCATTTGTCTAGCTATATGGTTGAAAGCAGCATCATTGGTCCTCTGAGCCTTAGTTGTTTTCATACCACAATGTGGAGTGGCAATGTATATGTAAAACATAAGGCCAGGGGTAAAAGTAATCAGCTCTCTTCAGGGGTCTTGGTACTTACATAACCTTAAGGAGCAGTTCTTTGATCCTCTGCTCCTTTTCTTGAATTGTTTTAAGTTAAAACTATTGATTTTGCAAGATGTGTATGTATATTTTGATTGGTCCTGTTCAGACTCAGGAAAACATTAGGAATACCCAAAGGGATCTTTGAGAAATGAGTTACACCCTGTCTAAAGAACATTTCCATCTAAGAAAGCCACTTGTGTTCATTTAGAGGTCAGAGAGGAGCCTCAGGTCCTGCCCTCTGGATGCCCCTGGCTCAGTGAGAAGATAGCCAAGAACTGTGGCGTTGGCCCCTAACTGAAAAGCATAAGGGAGAAAAATGTTTCAAGTTAGAATAATAGCAGCCATGTTACTGGGTATAAATAGACAAGCTACAAGTTGCCTGGATTTGTAGCTCAGGTATAATTGAACGCTGCAACCCTCCCTTTCCTGGTTATAGATGATAGAAGCTCCGCAGAAACTGACAAAAAAGATTGGGAGGGAACCAACCCTCTTGTTTCTTACTGAGAAATCCAAGCTATCTCTTTCTCCCTATGTGGCTGGATCTGAGAGCTCCAGTTGGATCTGAGTGCTGTTGAGCCTCTCATTGGTTGGCTATTGCTGGCTTTTCTTTTCTTTACCCATTTGTTTTGTTCTTAAACATTATCTTGCTCTGCAATCAAGGGGGAAGGGCCTTAGTGGTCCATGAGCTTGAAGTGAATCTCTGGCCTCTTAAAAAATGCATCAGCTTGCAGAAGAGATACTGAACCTTTGTACTCAAACATGAGTCACACTGGTCCATCAACTCTGACCAGAGGATGGAGGCTCCTGGTTGGCTCCAATGGGAAAGTGAGCTTAGTTGTTGTAATAGTTACCTTCCTCTTTTCTGTGCCCAAATACTTGAAGTCACTGACAAGACGCTTACTTTGGCTACAGTGTAAGGAGTACTGTCTATCATGCTGGAGAAGTAATAGCTGCAAGAATGTGAGGAAGCTAATCACACTGCATCCATAGTCAGAAAGCAGACAGCTGATGAGAACTGGAATGGAGCTGTCAACCTCAGGGCACTGTCCTGCCCCACCGCACTTCCTCCATAAAGGCTCTTCCTCTAGGGGTTCATAACCTTCTAAACAGCTGATCCAGCTGGAGACCCAAGTGTTCAGACACTTGAGTCAAAAGGGACATTTCACCCTGAAACCACAATTAGAATCCACAGTGGACTGAAATGGACACAAGACGTGAACAGTGGGTTGAGGGGCCAGAGAAGATAGGTACTCATGTGTACTAAGGATGGCTGACTGTATATGTGGAGGTTCATTGGCATTGACTTATTTAGAGGTTCCTATGGGACTGTGGCTGCAGGTTCAGATGAAGAGATGTTTTGAGTAATCTCTAGGGCAGGAAACTGGCCATCTGCTTCCTCAGGCATAGGAGGTAGCAGAACCCAAAGCCAGGGTGGCATGCTGTATAAATAATGCAGATGCCCCTGTGGTGCCAGCCTTTGGAGAGCTCCATGTCTCACACACAGGCCTTACTCAAAAACACATAACTCTTTGGCTCCCTCAAGCCCTATGTGGGGGACTTTTTGGAATTATTTGCCCACTTCCCATGGAATTATTTGCCCACTTCCCAGATGCTTAGTATCTCCTACACAGTTTGAACTCATAGTTACTGACAGCAAGCTCCTTCTTTAAATGATTTTCTCTTTCTTGCACATTTGATCACCTTCTATTCCTCTTACACATGAGGACTTTAGAGCATCAACAATGACTTGGCTGAAGCAAAACAGGAAAAAGTGGCAGCTCCCAAATCTGCCCATTCTATCCACTTCCACCTACCCATTAGTAGTTCTCCATGCATCCAACACAACCTGTGATCTGGATACCTGGATGTGTGATACCACTGACATGGTGGCAAGGGAGGTAACAACTTGTCCCCAGACCAAGGAGAACATAAAGAAACTCACCCCCTGGACTGGCTTAACGGGGTGGTGGCTAGAAAAATTTGGAAGCCTAAACATTAGAGCTTATCCTCCATAGGTGGAAGTTAAGAATATTCATTTATCAGTTCCTAATGTTCATGGAGTCTTGCTGTAAGCCAGCATATGCTCCTCAGTGGTAGGAACACTCAAAAGAGAGTCTTCCAGGACCCCGTGCTCACTTGCACTCTCGCGCACACACACACTCTCTCTCTCTCTCTCTTTCTCTCTCTCTCTCTCTCTCTCTCTTTCTCTTTCTCTCTCTCTCTCTCTGTGAGTTAGTTAGTTAGTTCGTTCGTTCGTTCGTTCGTTCGTTAGTTAGTTAGTTAGTTAGTTAGAGGGGGTCAGGGCCTCCCAGTGAACATGACAGGGGTTGAGTGAGGCCCTTCAGCCCTCCAAAGCATGTGCTTGGGTTCTCAGGTGTGGGAGCCCCTACGCATCATGAGCCTGGTCTGCCTCTGCTCCACAGAGGAGATTACAGAGCTTAATGATTCGCTCCTCCGAGCTGCAGCTGATGCCAGCCTCTACCCCCTTTCCACCTAATTAGTCTCATTAATGAGCTCCTCTGCTTTCCATAGAGAGAGTTTCCTCTTTGGAATAAGAGGCAGAAATACCTTGCCCAGGTAGATTGCTGAAGCCTTTAATTATTGCCCACACCTGCTAAGCCTTGTGACTCACACCCAGTGATAGTGCTGAGCAGAAATGGAGCTTGCTTACAATCCCAAGCACAGCTTAACTCTTTCAGCACCAGAATAGCTTGATTCTGAGAGACAGTTTCCCTAACAGTTGACACTTGCTTATCTGAAGCTTGCAGAGCCCTTCGATCACACTGGGGAGCCTGAGAAGCAAGGGAACAGTTCCTGCTCAAGGGAGTTCCCAGCCACAGCCAAGAAACTATGATTATTATAGGAGCTGCCATTTATCTCACACTGATTTCTATGTCTTCTGTAGACTTCAAAATGCAACTGAGAGCACAGGGTGGGAACATCACCTGCCCATGTATTGAGGCTGAGGTGAAAGTGGCAGGTCTGTGGCCTCTATCCGTGTTGTCCAAGGTTTCTGTCACCATGACATACACAAGCAAATGAACCATGATAAGCTAGAGCCTGCCTTGTCAGTCACACACCACAAATGCTAAGACAGCTGGCCTGTGCACCATAAGGAGAAAGGTGGAAAGGCTGGTGGGGCGAGCAGGGCTCAAACAGGAAGACCCTCACATGAAGAGTCAAGACTTGGTACTTCTGCCCACTGCACCTTTCTATTACATAGCACAGCACCCAGTACAGAGAAGGTGCTCAATAAATGTTGGTGACTAGAAGGCAAATACAGTGAAGGCAGAGAAAATAGCAGACAACATCCTAGAAAACTCCTGCATGATGTCTGTGCACATGTGATGAGGACCACAGAGCACTCATGCAAGGGCAGAGTCTTTCATCCCACTGAGAAGTTTGTGGGGTTTCCTTAGGCTGTCCATGCCAGGGAATGGGATTATAATGCAGACCCCCCCTCTTCCTTCTCCCACTCCCCCTCCTCCCTCTCCCTCTCCCTCTCCCCTCCTCTCTCCCTCCCTCTCCCTTCTTCCCTCCCGTTTACCTCCTGGCCTACTAGATAGCCGCTCACTAAACAGCTTGGAACACAAAGATTAAAGTTTTTTGGCATGGGCTCCTTGGATTCTGGATGTGAAACTTTTAAGGTAGAAATGCAGGCTTCCAAGAGACCAGAGATACCAACTCAGACAGAACCAAGTCACTGTGACCAGATCTAGTCACACTCTAAGATGTATAAATGTAATATGGCTATCACTCATTGGATGTGATAAAAGACACTAGTCAGTTTGGTACTAAGGCATAAGAGAGAGGCACGCTTTTTTTATTAAGGAAAAATATATCTTAAAGAAATACAGGAGACCTGCCAGCCCCCAGGTCCCTGCGGCATGTCTTATCTTCATATCCTGCCTGGTCTTCCCAATAGCCACATGAGGTGGGCTTACATCAGTTCATTTCACACCATGCAAACTTCTGACTCTCCCACAGTACATGGACAGTAAGTGACAGAGCCAGATCCTCAACCCAACCCATACCAGAACATGCAATGCTCCATAACACACCTCATGGGAACATCAGTTCCAACAGATGGGCCATAGGGCAGGCTCTAGCAGAGCATTAGGCTACCCAGGATCTGAGTCCCCAGACCCATTGGGACTCCATGCTTCCCAGGCAGAGACAGTCTGTGAGGTCCATGCTGTTCTAGATGAGCATTTTTTTTCACTGTGTTTTTGTGGGACAACCTGGGAATCTCCAGGCAGCTGACAAAGGAGCTTAGAGGACAGCTTGACATGAACCTCCTGCCCCTATGGAGCACTTGAGTGCCAGCCCCTACTTTTGGGGATTTCTCCTGCCTCAACCATAATCCTGACCCAGACCTTTGCTGAGCTTGGGAAGGAGACAGCACCAGTGAGTCCCATGCTCCTACTCACCTCTCCAGGGCTCTTGCCTAGCAAGTAAGATGTCAGTCTGCGAGATCCAGGATGTGGTGACCTGTCAACCCACATCTAAAATCACTCTGATCCTGTTGCTTTTTCACCCAATTACCAGGTTCCCTAGGCAGCTTGCCGACCAGGAACCCTGCTTCTACCCTCTTTCTTAGCAGAGCAGAGGCCAGAGGATATCCTTCCTAACTATGGTCATCTACACCCCACCTCCTCTCTGGTGCCTTAGGAGAATGGCAGCTTCATGTTCCCCTGTGACCTATGTCCAGGCCACTCTGGCCATCTCATGTCCTTTCTACCCCTCCATCCCACTCAGCTTACTCTCCATTTTTGAATATGTGTCATTTTACTGGAGGAGGTTTTTTTAGCCCCAGACCTGCCCTTGGCACCCTGATACATGCAAACTTTCCAGCAAATCACAGCCATAACTCTGTAAGATAGATTGGCCTCCTCTGGACTCATGCTGCTCCAGACATGTTCTGTGTTCACACCTACTAAAGCAGTGAGAAAAAGACTGAAATCTCCTCTGCCTTGTAGTTGTGTAGTAGGCTTCCCAAAGCCTGGGCCATGGGACACTAGTGCTGCTTGCCAAGCCAAGGGGAATGACAAATGAGAAGCCCAGAATGGACACTCTCTAGAATGTTGTGTTTAGAAAATAATAATAAAGATAACTAACCTGGCATTGTGGCTTTCACCCATAATCCCAGTACTAGGAAGTCTGAGGCAGGAGAATTGTCAGAATTGAGTTCAAGGCCAGACTGGAACTACATAGTGAGTTACAGGCTAGCCTCAGCTACAAGTAAGATCCTATCTACAAAAAACGATGTCTGAGTTCCATGTGTCCTAAAAGCTGATGGTCCATTCCTAAGCCACCACAAGAAAACAGAGTCCACTCAACATAAGTGATCTACCTGCAAGGAACCTTTTTCAGATCATTTCACCTCTAAATAGTAGAGACAATAATGCCTAATTTAAACCTGTCATAAGTGACTGACCACCTAGTGATGGAGTGGATGACAGAACCTGATGCACTGTTCCCATATCACAGAACCACAGTTTAGTCCCTTTAGAGCAAAAATAGTGATGGCTGCTGGGCAGAGGTTGGAGAGACCATCATTCATAGCACCCAGCTCCCTTGTCCCAGCACTCTGCTCTCTTGGCCCGCCCTATGTCTTGTTCCTGCCCTTGCTGTGCCTGCTCATCACACTGGTAGGTTTCTAGGTGGAAAGTGGTTGCCACCCCACCCCTCTATCTCTACCACTAATAGCTGCTGTTTAGCTCACACGCATATATTTTAGCTTCATAATTTTTCCTCCTGAATCAGCCTCTGCAAATTCTAATTACCTTACTTTTTCTTCTTCCCTGAATTCCCTCCAATTTGGAGATTCAAAAGAGGCACTTCCCTGCATGAACATGCTGTGATTCAATTTGAAAATAAATTTCTCCTGGCAACAGCCATCTTTCTGAAGAGTGACATTTAAGACTTACAGTGGACAAGATTGTAAACAGATTTCCAATAAGAAAAAAATCTGCATTAAGTGCATTTTGTGAAAATTTTTAAAAGGATGTGTGCATGCATGTGTGTGTACTCATGTCTGTAATTGCAGCCTTGCTGGGGCATTGTCTGTTATAAGAAGAATTCAGGGACCATGTAAAACTTTGTTGGTGTTCTTTCACTTTACCAAAAGCCACTTTGTTTCATGAGACTCACTTCCATAAAAGAGAATGGGCAGTTCATTCAACACATCCTGTGTTCAGTCCTACTTTGTACACCAAGTCATGTGCTGAGCAAGGGAGCACTGGACCCAGTAAGACAGTTCACCCCTGTAACTGAAAAGCTTATATTCTTGAGTGAAAACAGGAATAGCCAAGTACCTGATGTGATAAAGGTAAGCTTTGGGACCCATGAGAGCTCCAAAGACCCAGAAGTGTGCACCTGTGGAGAAAAGGACACATGGAGGCCATGATGCTCGACTTGACTTGTAGGATGAGGGGTGGTTAACCTGATATAGAAAAGAAAAGATAAAGGGCATTCCAGACAAAGGAAATGGTATGAACTGAAGGAAGAGACTCTGACACAGCATGAAGTACAACTTACAGGAAGCTGGGAGAGCTGGCAGGAATGGAGACTTCTGGTTCATAGGAGTTGTGCTTAAAGGATCTTGGGGGCTGGCATACCCTAAAAATGCCCTTAGAGCTTGTCACAAAGACAGGGTAGGACTTAAGTAGATGTGATGCCTAAAGTCCCTCTCAGGTAAGGAGACAGCAGGATTGGGAAAAGCAAACCTGGAAGCAGCACCTCAGAGAGGAGGCATTTGTGGCTATTGGGTCAGCCTAGGACAGTCAGTCAGGGTCAGGAGGGTTTCAGAGTAAGAGCCTTGGTCTGCAAGACAGGCCATCTACAGGAGCATCCCTTCTAAAGCAAGACTATTAAGTGGTCTTAATCCTCAAATACCAGCTCCTACTTGAAGGCGAGGGAGTTATATCCTGAAACCAGACAATATTTCACCAGTAAAATTAATGTGGCTGATGTCTGCCTTCCCCAGTCATCACTGATAAATAAAGCTGTTTCCAGGCTTTCTCGGGATGGTCTTTTGACAGTTTCCTGCCAACCTACAAGGTACCATACAGCAGCTTATAAAGGGAAGTCCAAGGACCATCCAGACTAAACACTAGCATACACACCTTCTCTTTTCTTCCTTCCAACTAACCAAGGCCAGAGGGTGGGGAAGACAAGGAACTCAGTCTTAACTCCACTCCTGAGCTCCCAGCCTCCTGGCCAAGTAGGCTGCAAGCTTCAGGAATTTCAGTGTCTTCTTCCAGAGCTGTGTTCAGTCAGTGAAGCAACCATTTTAAAAAGTATCATCAAAATAGCTGACATCATAGTCAGTGCTTTTTTGCAGTATTCTGGGCTTCAGCTGACAGTGGGCAAAGTTGAGAAGAAAGATGAGGATGTGATTAGAAAGTATCTTCAGTGTCAGTTTTCCTAAGTGCCCTCTCATCAAGAACAAATGAGAGCAATGGTGTTGGTGATCAAAATTTTGAAGGGTGGCAGGTGACAAAGGCAAGATTAGAGCTGATTGGGACCCCACCCCCACTTTCTTGTTCCAGTGACATGGGCAAAGGCTTCATTTCCAGATCTCCAGGCACCCTCTCTCACCTGTCTTATCACAAAGACTAAAAACACTGTTTGTTTACTTGTGCCCACATTCTAGGAGAAAGGGACCTAGCCTGGCTTTTTCATGACCATTGCTGTTCTTAACACAAAGTCTGACTCATAGTAGATATAAATAGTTTGTAACTCACTTTTTAAAAATTACATCTGTTTAGGGGGGACACACCTGTCACACAGGTGGAGGTCAGAAGACAGCTTTTCTCTTTTCACCATGTAGGTTGCAGAGATTTGTCAGCGTTGACAGCACATGCCTAACCTGTTGAGCCTCTTACTGACCCTATAACTTTTAATGCCATCTCCATCACCGCATGAACAATAAATAAGTTATATTAGCAGAATGCCATATGTAGCCTCCCTCCACTTGTGGAACACTCATCCTGCTACCACACTTCCTGCTGAAATTCTGGCACTTACTGTCACACTATAAGGTTTTTCCCCAAGAATTTCACAATGATAATTAGAAGATACAACACACAAAGTAAGTCCTTTCTATAACACACAGGCAAGAATATTACAGTGAAAACTTTCATATCTGTCATATAGATTACCCCTTCACATTTCCAAACATGTGCTTTGTCACATGCTCTATTGGAAATGTGGCTTGCTGGTAGACCCAGTATGTAAAGAGCTCTGGATTTAACTCTCAGCACTGAAAAAAAAAAAGATAACATATTGTACATTTCAGAGTAAGAAGACATTGGGATCCTTTCCCCCAAAACATTCAGCATATCTACTGGTAACTAAAATAAATACTGCTGGAATATGACTAGCAGGCTCTCAGTAAATCTGTCATCATTATCATTGCCATAATTATTACTAGGAATAAAGGATGATGGTAGTGATTTGATATTTCCAAAGATGAGGCACTGCTAGCCACATGGTGAGAGCGCTGCCCTTCTAAGCATCCAAGCTGGTCTTTATTCCCTGGGCTAGACTTGGCAGGGAGATGGCCTGAAGTCCAAACGTCATATATCCCCAAGCACACTTTCACCCCTTTCCCTGAATTCTTATGCCCCTGACCATCCCTAAAGCCTTTTAAAAGATCAGTAATGTGACCATAACAGTTTCTTTCTGCAGCATGCAGTCTAGTTTGGTTCTCTGGGTTTGATCCATCCCAGGTCTCAAAGGGTCAAATGTAGTGTTTAGTCCTCTGAGAAGCATCACTTAAGGAACTTGGTGCATGGTGACAAGAGCCAGGAGGTCAAAGGCAGATTCTAGGGAGTCAAAACTTGGGGCTCCCCAACAGGCCTGGGTCTTGCACAGGACTGATTCTCTCTACATCTCCCTGGCCTAGACCCCAGGCTATAAAAGACCCTGTGAGGACCTGCTATTCTGTAGCAACTTGTGGAACAAGAATCAATAAATTTGTCTGTATGCCTCACATTTCTGAGGCTCAGTTTGCTAACTATCAAATGAGGACAGCAACCATATCTACCTCATAGGATTGTTGTGAAGATTAAATAATTGAGTACATACAAAAGAAATACCTGGAGGCTGGAGAGATGGCTCAGGGGTTAAGAGCACCGTCTGCTCTTCCGGAGGACCCGGGTTCGATTCCCAGCACCCACATGGCAGCTAACAACTGTCTGTAGTTCCAGTTCCAGGCAAACACCAAGGCAAATAAATAAAGTTTAAAATAAATAAATAAATAAATAAATAAATACCTGATCCAGGTAGTTATGGCACATATCTTTAATCTCGATACTCAGGAGGCAGAGACAGGTAATCCCTATGAGTTTGGGACCAGCCTTATTTATAGAGTGAGTTCCAGAACAGCCAGGGTTACACAGAGAAACCTTGTCTCAAAAAAAGGGAGGCCAGCCTAGGAAGGCATTAGCACACAAGAAACACACACAGGTACCCATTACCCTTGTCAACATGTGCTACCACTTCCTCTAAAGCTACTTCTTACCCAGGATTACAGTACCTCAAGATCATATGTGTAGTACGATGTTTCTGTCCCAGCCTAGCCCTGAAATCCGGACCAGTAGTCCCAAATAATCACACAAAGTCTTATATTAATTACATGCTGTTTGGCCTATGGCTCAGGCATATTACTTGCTAACTCTTACTCTTAAACTAACCCCTGATTAGCAAAGTGGCTTAGTACCTTTTCTCAGAGCATTTTTGTCTCCTTTCCTCTGCATCTGCCTGGCATCTCTGCTCTGTTCTTCCTCTTCCCAGAGATCAGCTTTTTTGTTGTTGTTGTTGTTGTTGTTGTTTTGCTTTTTAAGTCAGTAGGAGGGGCAAATATTTACAAAGTACAAGAGCATAATCCCACAACACATATGAGCAGCTGTGTGGAGGCTCAAGAGTGAGTTAACAAAACTTCTCTGAGTGAATGTGCTTGGGCCACCAGATGCAAAAACTTCAAAGTGATTAGCAAATGTTTGCTTCCCACCCAAGTGAGGAAACAAAAAGGGTGGGCGCCAGCAACATGGCCAAAAGGACACAGGGTCCTTAGAGCATCATTGCAGATCAGCAACTCCTGCATGTGGATTCTTGAGGTCACAGTTATCCAAAATCTGCCTACAAGCATTCTGGGTCGTAAAGCAAATCTGGGTTCTCTACAGCACTGTGACAGTGTTTATGGGAAATTTGGTTCAGTAGAATAGTCCAGGGAGATCATCTGTCACAAAAGGAAATTCCTGCTTATCAAGGCACCACCAATTATTTTAACCAGGACCCCAGCTGTAGGCAGAGCCTAGAAGACCTTGAACTTCCCATTAGAGTGATATCAGAAGCCATTTCCCTAAACAATTGTTTCACTACATGTGTAGACACAGAAGTGTGCATGCCACTCTGGCACTGTCTGGGTAATCATAATTAATATTTACTTAAAACAATCATTAGTCTCTGCTGGTTAACATTAAACTCATGTTTGCAGTATTTTTAGCCAAGCCTTCCTCACACACCTGTGGTTGGCAGGAGAGTAAGTGTGTGGCAGCAGGAGCCCCACAGTGTTTCCATAAACAAGCCCCTACACCTGGACGGGTCATGCTGCACACCACTCAGGCAACCCACCCCCACTTAACCAGGGACATCCTTCCTTCCTTTACTTCCTAGAATCAAAAAACAAGCTCATTTACTATAGTTAATGTGACACTCACAGAAAAGGCATGGCTTTTTCTGAACCATGTAGGACCCTTCAGTAAGGAAAAGGAGAGTTGTAAGGACAACTGTGGTTAGATGCTTAAACCCTCCAATGTATGTTGTTTCCTTTAAACTGTATAACTTGGGAAGGTAGCTGCTTTCACTGTCTTGCTTTTTCAGAAGAAGAAACAGAGCCCCATCCAGCTGAATGCTTTCCACTGTCCTACCCAGGCTCAGTTGTATTTGATTCCATCAAATCAATAAGGGGATGGATGAAAGGAAAACTAATGAGTACTGAATGTCTCCCAGGTACTGGGGAATTTGTAACATGTGATAAGAGAGTCTGCTCTTCTTATACAGATGGGTAAACTGAGGATCTGGAGTTTTAAATTTCCTGGCTCATAAGCAGTATAAACAAAATTTAATCCACAGCTTGATTCTCTAACAGAAAACATATTCCTGTTAGACCAAAGACCTTGAGCAACATTTATCATGCACACAGCCAATAGTGTCTACTTTTGTACAGACCCGAAGACTTTGTTATTTCTCTTCTTCTCACTTGCTATGAGTGACCTGCTGAAATGTTTTTAGGTGTTGAATGGCTCAACAGGTAAAGGCAGGCCTAAGGACCTGAGTGCAGTGCCCAGCACTCAGTACTAGGAGGACAGAACTAACTCCCATAAGTTTTCTTCTGACAGTCCCGTCTACACAAGCACACCAGACACATGACCAGTATTAAAAATAATAATACTACTAAGTTAGGTAACATGCTTTTAATCTCACCCTCCAGATGCAGAGTCAAGTAGATCTCAGTTTGCTAGCTATCAAATGAGGACAGCAACCATATCTACCTCATAGGGTTGTTATGAAGATTAAATAATTGAGTACATACAAAAGAAATACCTGATCCAGGTGGTGATGGCACATATCTTTAATCTCGATACTCAGGAGGCAGAGACAGGTAATCCCTATGAGTTTGGGGCCAGCCTTGTTTATAGAGTGAGTTCCAGAACAGCCAGGGTTACACAGAGAAACCTTGTCTCAAAAAAAGGGAGGTCAGCCTAGGAAGGCATTAGCCCACAAGAAACACACACAGGTACCCATTACCCTTGTTAACATGTGCTACCACTTCCTGAGTTCCAGGCCAGCCAGGGCTATACAGAGAAACCTATCTGAGGGTGGGCAGAGAAGGAAGGGGAAAAGAGAGAGAGGAAGAAGACAGGCAGAGCTCTGTGAGTTCATGACCAGTCTGATCTACATAGGTCAGTAGGTCAGTCAGGAATATGTAGTGAGACCGTTTCTCAAATATATATATATGTATATATATACACACACATGTGTATGGAAAGCTTGAGGTTTTATTCAAAAAACAATTTTTTTAAATTTTTATCCAACTGAAAAATCACAATTATAGTAATAGCTTAACATTTATTAAGGAATTTATAATTTTCAGGGTTCTTCCATTATTGCTGCATTACTCCTTTAAAATAAGTCTGTGAAGGTGGATATTACAAACTCCACTTCACAGAGGATTAAACTGAATTTAGAGTGGCCAGTAGCATGCCCAAGGCCAGTGCAGGTAGTTTTCCCCACACACTGAAAAGGCTTGCCTACTCTGTCAGTAGAGTCCCAGACTGAGAAGTTTATACACTTTGAATTGGGAGGTTGGGGCAGCCTTGTGACAGGAGAGCCTGGCTTCAAGGGCCCCTTTGTTAAATATGGTGATATGTCCTCAGCCACAGGACCAGACTGGAAGTTAGTGTGAGGTGGGTAGGCAAGTAGTAGTGTGAGAGAGCTGATGGGTGAGAACAGATAAGACTGACTAAGGCTGGAGAGATGGCTCAGTAGTCAAAAGCACTGGCTGCTCCAGCACCCTCATGGTGGCCTACCACTGTTGATAATTCTAGTTCCAGAGCATCTGACATTCTCTTCTGTACCTCCATGGGTACAGATATCCATGCAAGAAAAACACTCATACACATATACACACACATACATACACATTCATATAAAATTTAAAAAAATAATTTTTTAAAAAGTGACTCTACACGATGAAAATTATCAGTGAGGGCATGTGGGGTCTAGAGGGGAGCAGAGCTGGCATTTTTTGGCCCAACAAATAGCTGCCCATCTGCTCTCTGTCAGAATATGTTAGGAGTGCATCTGGATTGCTGCCCCAGAGCCTCAGCTCCAGGCAGGTCATGTGGTCGTCTCCACGACAACTCCAGGAGCACTAGAAACTGCTGCACTTGGAGCCAGATGCTGCTTTGCACATGTGGTCTAATTAGCTGGGGTTCCCTGCCTCCTCTGCCACCTACCCCTCCCAGCATACACCACCTTCTCTTTTTCCTGGCCTCCCTCCTTCCCTAGCCTCCCTCACATCCTCTGGCTGGCTGTGCATTCATTCTATTTGCCTCTTCTTCAGACATCCCTATTATCCTGGCACTGTGCAGGGAGCTAGAGATTTTCAGAGGAATTAGACACTCCTGCCCTTGAGGAAGACATCTTGGGGTGAGGGACTGACAGGTGACCTGACAAGGCCATGACTAGCCACAGATAGTCTTAGAATTAAGGGCTTAGGTGCTGAGCACCCACAAGAGATCTAGCAAAGGCCATGGCAAGTGTCCTTGGTAAGCTAGATCTAGACTTTGAAAGGAATAAAGAAGATGATGGGCACATGAAAGAGCTGGGGTCAATGGAACCTTGTAGAATACTTGGAGAACTATAGTTGCTCTAGTTTCTTGAGCACAGGGTACTTAGAGAATGAAGAGCTGTGGCTGGCAATCAGGCTTCTCTCTACCTCTGAACCTCACTTGGTTCTGCAGCTACTGTTGGCTGTTGTAGGGTGAGGCTCTGAGTAAACATAAAGGCCCTTCAGGAAGTTCCTGCAAATTCCATCTAGGACTCTTTCATTGCTGGGTGGAAAATGCTTAAGAAAGTAGTCAGAACATGCTGAGAATTGACCTTTTGTGTCTTCTGGGGAGCCAGCATTCATGTCTTGAATCATCAGTTCTCAGGAAAGTGTGCCTAGTGAGGGAGGAGCCAAGTAGCATCTCCTTCACTCACCCATGCAGGATGTCCTTGCACAGCCCAGACACCAGCTCCCACTGTTTCCTCCGTCCCCACTCTCTGCTCATACCCTTTACTCCTCCTTCACTTAGCCCACCTAAGGTGGTGCTTTGCTTTCATATCATCTCCTCCCCATAGGGCCCCTCCCTGTGCTTTCCAGGCAGGATCATCTTGATCAGAGGTTTGCTGAAGGGAGAATGCTGGAGTTTTTACCTCAAATGTGATGCCCAGCCTCAAAGTAGAGCCATGAAGGACACTACTGGCCCCTTGCATATGCTTGTAGGAAATAGCACTTTGACATCCATGTCATTTAAGTCCTCAGATATAAAGTTAAGGGATCTCTCCTTTGTACACCCAAGAAACAGGCTTAGAGAGACTCTCTTGCTTCTCTCCTGGAGTTCTGGGCTGTACTGATCCCTTCTAAGGCTAAGGCCTCAGGTAATTCAAACCCAGCACTCAGGAACACTGGACTCATTGAACTAGGTAGTGACCATAGTACACAGAGAAGGGTAGCTTCATTTGGGAGATTATTGGAAGTCACTTGGATTCCCCCAGAAACCCAAAAGAAAGCCCTGTCTGGGCAAGTGAGCCTGTGAGAGTTCTGCAGCACCATGAGAGAAATCTGAGCCTGTGGCTCCTCCTATTCTGTAGCCAGACACACCACCTCTCTCTGAAAAAATGAGGATAAAGAGCCTGTCTCCATAGGGCTATCACAAGAAGCCACTCTTCAACCAAGGATCATCATGGGGTCCGACACAGGATTGCATTCCAAGCAGCTTTTGTGAGGGTCCCCTTCTCCCTGCTCTTGTGTAGTCTTGGTTCCGGAACCTATCATTTGCTGGGTATGAATTGTACATATCAAATGCATACAGTCAGAGCTACCTGCCATAGAATGTGGCATGTGCAAGAGGCAGAGAACCACCAGAACTTAGGAGTTCTGCCCTCAGCAGAGTACTCCCCACAGCTGGGAAGCAGGAATCCTGCACTCTGTCTCTAGTTTCTCCCTGCATCTGCAGGGAGTGCTGACATGGTGGTCTGTTTCTCTGTAGAGCCAGAAAAGACCTCATGAAGAGCCATCCTTCTATGTCTAGAAACAATACATGTCAGTATTAGAAACTTTCTTGAAGATTTTTCCAGCCACCCAACTTTACAGAGGAAGAAACTGAGGCCTAGGCAAGGAAAGGAAGCAAGGCCAGATCAGGTGTTGCCCCCATCCATGCTCTTTACACTTCTTGGTGCTGCTGTTTGTTCACAGCCACAAGCTTCCTGCTTACTGGGCACCAGGCCAATGCCAGGTGCTACAGATGTGGCACCAAACAAAGGACATCCAAGAGAGGGGTGACAATGAATGGAAGAGCCTAGACTGACAGGCTAGTCCTGTGATTCAAACTGTAGACACTGTTTTAACAGCCCCTACAAGGGCTATGTCACCAAGGGACTAGTGGCAGCTCCTTGCATAACTCAGAAGAGCTTCTTTTGTTTTATCTGCCATGCCCCTTTGTCTTTTCATATGTAGTTGCAGATTTGCATAGCTACAGTCTGCTCTACACTGACTGCTCTATTGATTCTTTTTCTCCCAGAGATCCATGAGGCCCTCAAACCTAGGCTTTTCCCACCCACCAGTACAGACTTTCATCTCTATCCTGTGGAAGGAAGGATCAAAATGAAATGGTCATTGTGTTATCCAAGAACTGGCTCCCAGTGGCGCAGAGTTGACTCTGATACTGCCTAGGTGTCCCAGCCACTAGGTGCTTGATGCTGAGATCCCTGTGTGTCCTGTTGGTTTCTATCCTGGGAGAGAGCTGTCACTGTGCTGCAGAAATGAGCCACCACAGTTCTGTAGACCTTAATCCACATAATGACTCCAGCACTCAGGGCACCAGGTGAAGACTGCTGCTGTACTGTATCAGTGAGAAGTTAGAGCTCCAGGAGGTGAATGGCTACATAAGACATAGTGGATGGAACCTATTTATCATTGCTCCCTATAATCAATCCCTTTGGGTTACCTCAAGAACATCTACAACTAGCAGTGAGGTGACAAACATAATCCTGTGATTATGTCTCTCAATGCAAGAGAAATAATATCATATTACATGAGCCCACATAGAGGTAGATTTTGCCTCTGAACTCAGTGATCTCAGGCAGTTAACCTCACCTAGCTGAGTCTCAATTTTCTTATCTGTGAAGTGAAGGTGATCATAAAACCTACCTCACAGGTTACTACAGAAAATAAGTAGGATAATGCATGTAAAACCAGCCAACAGTGCTCAGCAAGTGGTAGTTGGTTTTAATCACTGCACCTGCTTTCCTCCAAGAGCTGATTCCCATCTGCATGTCTTAAGGGAAGAAAATCTTGAGCTAGTATGCATGAAGACCAACTTGATTGTGTCTCCTCGGTTTTCACAGGCCTCCCTGCTCATCTTCCTTCCTGTGCTAATCAGAATTTCCTGACTTCTCCCTGTTTGTCTCCGTTAATGCTGAAGGAAGGGGCTCCTGGTACAGATGAGCTGAGGCGTGGGCTGACGTGCCTGTGATTTGAATGTCTTTACTATAATCTAGCGAGTGTGTGCAGGGGGCCTCTGTCAATACTGGAGCTGTGGCCAGAATGGGCAAATACCAGCAGCCCCACCATCTCTGTCCCACAAATCATCTGAGGAGCTCTGGTTGGGTGCTCACACTTGCCCTAACTTAAAATCATCCAAATAGCAAAGCGGCTTCACAAGCAGACATTGATTCTTTGTTTAGAGCTTGTTAAGGAGATGGAAGTCAGCCCTTGATTTACCTCAGCTACTCCACACTTGCTACAGAAAGCTGTCTTGATCCTGTCATTCCAAGGGTGGCTTGGCCTAGCTAATCATCTGATTGGCTGTGCAGGGGTCATCTTCCACTTCATGATCCCACTGTGTGCTGCACTTGGACTTGGGCCTAAGAGTCATTAGACTGGAGATCCCAGAGACTTTGGGCTTAAAGGCTTCTTTTCCATGTGGGTGTCTCTTCCTCATGAGATGGGAATGATAAGTGAAGTCCTTGGCAAGGGTGGGACATGCAAGCTGCCACAAATGAGACTTAACTGACACAGGCTCCATTCTGTCCATGCTCATGCTGCCAGTGTTATGGCAAGAGGACCCACTGCCTCCTCACCCTTTTTTGTCCCTGTGTTCCAGTAAATAAGGATTTGGAAGCTGCCTCCTCATCCAGGTGGGGGTGTGTGTCACATGGGTCCCTTGGCAGCTGCTTTTCTAGCCCTAGGAGGGTTACGGAAACCCAAGCAGGGAATTTGGAAATATTTTAATGAAATGCAGCCAGGATGTCGACTGCTAGTGATGACTAGGGCCAGAAGATCCAGCTCTCTTAAGTTTCAGACAGTGACTACCCCTGGGTTCCCTCACCTCTGCCAGTGATTCTCAGCCTCTATACTGGAGATAGTTTGTAAAGTTGTGGAATTGGGGATTTATGAGCACCCCAGGTGATTATCAAGTTTAAGACAGATTGACTTATAGCATTCCATCCATCCCTACCTGTCCCTAGCAATGCCATGAGGCAGGTAAGTATTCCTGTGTTAAAGGTGATGGCTAGTTGCAGTACACAGGGGCATCCAGAACACAGCTGGGCCAGGAACCAGCTGTGTGTTCTATTCTCTCATCCACCTCTTTGGAGCATAAGCACAGCCTGAGATGTAGGAGTTTGCAGTGGGCTGGGAAAGCATACCTGCGCATGGATAGTGTTTGAGAAAACACAGGGAAAGAGCTGGAGCCTCTTCACCTGAGCCACCTAGCAAGGTTTCTGGGGAAAGTGAGAAAAATGAAGCCCAGAAGCTATAGAAGAGGATATTTTAGTGTGTGTGTGTGGGGGGGGGGAGAGATTAGGTGTCACTAACAACGGAAAGGCAGCTATGGATTGTGTGCTCAGAAGTTCAGAAACCCAAAAACCTAGCTAAGATCCTTTAGCTAAGGTCCTAAGTTAGGGAGGCAGAGCCACCTATCAAGGGCTTAACTTGAAATGGGGTGGGATAGGGGTAGGAATGATCTCCAGGCTAGTCTCAGTACCCTGTACTTTATGCAGTCATACAAGACTTGTGCTCACTTTGATCATCTGCCATCATATTAAAATTCTTAAGGCTTACCCTGTGAGTATGTGCTTTGTGTGATGTCCCATGGGGCAGTGAAGACGGACACCAGCAAAGGAGCTAAACATGGCCATCACAGTCCTGTAACATTACCATGCCACATAGCACATAGGACATTCGACATCAGCAACATCAGTAAATACAGAAAGGTCTCCAGTAGAGTAATGGCACCATCAACCATGGCCACACTCTGGTTAGAATCAGAACTTGCTCCAAGCACAGCCAAGAGGACTGGTTTCTGAGTGATGCCAGTGACTTGGGAGCTGTCACACATAATGTTTGATTCCTGTCCATATTCTAAAAATGATAGGAAAGAGACAGTGATCACAGCCCCTTTCCTTTCTAATCAGTGAGGCAGAAAATGTATGGACTAGACCTATGTCAAGAAGTAAGATTAAAACAGCTGAGTTAATCTAGTGCAGCATCTCCACTGACAGATGAGATACAGGAGCTGGAGAGACTGCTCGGTGCTTAAGAGCATGTAATGCTTTTCCAAAGGACCTGAGTTCAGTTCCCAGCACTCACAGCCATGTGGACATACGTATAATTAAAAATAAAATTTTTAAAAGAAAGAAACACAGGTGCATGTACCAGCTGTGAAATACATTGCCCATCCAAGTTAATATTTTTAAAACCAATATCATATGATGTAAAATTGAACAACAAAAATTATGCTAATAACTAAACATTGATTTTCTTCTTTACTTGGAATGTCAGTATACTATTGTATGCAAACAAACACCATGATAGATCTTGAGAGAGAGGAGAGAGGGAGGAAAAAGGAAGGAAGGAATATATTTTAACAGCATTTGCTTTCAAGAGTGTTCATTTTACACTGGGCACTGTTTGTCACAGGCAAGACCAATCTCTGCCCTCAGGGAGGACCATAATGTGTGAGAAACCCATTGTGGAAGCATCCATCTGTGATCATTTGTTTTAATCTTCACAGTGACACTGTGAAGGAGCATTGGCACTATTTTCACCAATGAGGAAAGACAAATTGAGCTGCCAGTCAGGTCAGGGTTCAAGGGCAGGCATGTCCACTGCACCATATTGAGTTGCCTTACAGAAACTAAATCCAAAGTTTCAAGTTTTTGTAAACTGACCTACATATACTCACTTCCTTTGCACACATATTCAGTTTTTGGTTTTTTTTTTTTATTTCTAAGCTACTATAGAAATAAAGTGCAGAGTTATTGAGGGAGAGAGATGTCTAATGCCAACCTTCTATGCCTTCGCACACACAGAAGCACTGCCCACCCCCCCCCACACACAAACAATGGGCAGAATATTCTCCCATTCTTATATGGTCTATACCATCATCTACTTCCCACCCTGTATTTTTTTAAAGATTTATTTATTTATTATGTATACAGTATACAGAAGAGAATACCAAATGCTATTATAGATGGTTGTGAGCCACCATGTGGTTGCTGGGAATTGAACTCAGGACCTCTGGAAGAACAGCCAGTGCTCTTAACCTGTGAGCCACCTTTCCAGCACCCCCCACCCTGTATTTTTATGATCTGTATCTTATATTTTTATTTTTCTTACACAGAACCTGGCTTATAAGGCTATTTTTTAAAAATATTTGAATAAGTAGATGAATCTTCCAAAAAAATGGGTTTTTAATTTTAAGTAAATTCCATAAAGAAGAGATGGCTCTTCTTATCTAATAATCATACAGTAAAAGGAGGGTTTTGATAGCAAATTTGATAAGGAACAGAAGAGTTAGCAGGACAAAGAAAGTTGTTTGAAGAGCCTAGTGGGGGCTGTGTTTTTAATCAAGTACTGAAGATGCTGTGTGGATGAAGCCATTATTTCTGGAAGACTCAAACCTTTGGAGTCACAGGCTTCACCTGCTAACAAAGATTCAACTCATTAGTGATGGAGTTTTCGATTGATTCCATATGTCAAGAAGACAATTCAAGAGGGAAAACTTGTCTTTCTGTAACAGAGTCCTTGATGGGGTTGAGCAGCTGTGTTTTACTGTCCTTAGGGTCATGGATGGAAAATTCTCTACTAATGCCATCTAAGCGTGAATGCTCACGGCCTGACTCCCTGGAATTAACATTGCCATCAGCAGTTTGCCCCAGAACCTATAGTGTCACCTAAAAAGACAAAAGGTCTAATCAATCAAATAAGAAAACTAAACCAGCAATGCCTGCAACTTTTGTAAAGGAGGGAATTAACATGAGACTGTTGTATAGTTTATTGAAGAATGGAGCAGTATAGCCATTACAGCTGAAGGAGACAGGTATGTAAAGTGGAGAGAGAACTATGTACTTACCCTAGTCCTGCGGCAGGAGCCTTCACTGAGGCTGCTTATCTCCCAGAGGGTTCCTGAAGGGCTGCTGTTCTGCATTCTGAAGGTTTGATAAAGAGACTCTTCATGCTGCCCATCTGAGACACATCTATGGAACCCACTTGTGATGTATGACCATTGTTGATATCTTAGAAGGAGAGTCATTCCAGGAAATGAGTCCTCTGTGGTTGGCTCTGGGTGACTGTGCCATTACCTTTTAGCAGCATTTGCTTCCATGCCTGATGCCAATGATGTTTTTAAGGTCTTTTTTTTTTAAAGGCCTCATTGTCATATTACCCTATGAGTTTCCATCCATGTCTACGGCCTTTTCACAGTTTTTATGGTGCAAATATCTAATCCTGGGGGATATCACTGCCAGACAAGAAACCCAAAATATTCCTGTTTCCTGGAAGATGAGACTTGTAGTATTATGTTTCTGGCCTGTCTGGCCCATGGTCCAGACCTACAGACCCACAGACCTGTAGTTCCACAGAATCACACAGACGCTTATATTAACTTTATGCTGATTGATCTAGGGCCCAGACATATAACTTGCTAACTCTTCACTCTTAAACTAACTCATGATTCTTATCTTGTTCAGCCATGCCGCTCAGTACCTTATCTGAGAGCAGCTTTTCAACTTCTTTCCTCTGCATCTGCTGGCATCTCATCTCACTGGCATCTCTGCTCTGTTTTTCTGTTCCCAGAGTTTTCTTAGTCTAATAGCCCTGCCCACACTTCCTGTCTGCCTTTGGCCAGTCAGCATTTTTATTAAACCAGCAGGAAGGACAATTATTTACAATGTAACAACATAATCCCACTACAGAGTTAAGCTCTCCTGCCATTAAACTCTGCCATGGACTACCTCACATGTAAATCCAGTTGCAAACTTTCTTGAATTCATCACTCTAAACAAATGTCCTCCTGTTGGTGCTGGGCAAATGTGTCAGGTACAAGTGGACAGCTCATCTGAGCAACTCTAAAACCCTCCATCTTGAACATAAACACCACCCCATATGGTATCCCAGATTTCTTTACCAAGGCACAGCAGGGTCTGTATCATACCAAGGCCACAGGTCCTACAGCAGGAACAGGGGTTGAGCCCATTTTGTGATTGTTTAACTCACATCCCTGCACTTGTAACCAGGGCCCAGGCCCTACACTGTCCTCAGGGTATGTGGAGATATGTTTAGCCGAGACTTTTCCACACAGGCTTCTTGTCAGAGAGGATTCTGGGAAAGACTGTTCTAGCATTCAGAGTAATAGTGTCTAGTAGCACCACACAAGAATCAGTTGTTGCCACACCCAGGCCTGAGTTAGGCAGAAAGAAAAGAAAACAAGGATAACTGTGAAACAACATGGCATGTGACTAGAAGGTGCTTTTAGAGTGACAGGTGTAGAGGAGCAGACACAAAGGGACACAGAGGAACTGTCCAGAAGGGCTCCTCACCTGGCCAAGGAGGTTTGCCCATCCTCTCCCACACAAGACTCTGGTATGAGTCACACATATTACGTGGTATGCAAAGTTATGCAAACAAGTATGTCTACTCACAGGAAGCACAGTATAAAGGACACATGAAGGCAGCACCTGGTCAGCTAGATTCCTGAGAAGAATGCTGACATGATTGAACTTTGGCCAGAATTGATAGGGACCAGAATGAATGAGATGGGACAGAGCATAAAGGTGAACTTCCACCACAGCAGTCTGGGCCTATGCAAAGGTCATAGGTGGCAAGCACCCATGGAAGTGAGTATGCGAGATTCCTCCCAGGCTGAACAGAAAGGACATTGGAAGTCTAACAGGTCAGCGTAGATCAGTGAGACTCTGATAACCAGGAAAGGGAGGCACTGATTTGAGTGGACATGTGGGTCCATAACTGAAAGCAGGCAGTGAGAGTGAGTGCCTGGTGTGCAGAGTCAGGATTTGGAGGGCTAGTAAGGTTCTGGGCTGGTGACATGTGTCAGAAGTCATGAATGTGTGTAAAATCCTAGAGCAAATGTGGCCCCAACAGTGAAAAAAAAAGGCTTAAAGAGGGTGGAGTTCTCTACCTGAACTTGGTTTGGTAGAGAAGAGGCATTCCATGGCAAAGTGACATGAGCAGCTGCAGCTCCCTCCCCAGAGACTAGTGGCTTAGTCCTCTCATGTGCCACACAGTTTGCAGTTCCTCCCTTGCCTCAGCTGCCAGAAAGCTCCAGAATAATTCTGTCACTTGAGTTTAGAAACTGTGAGAAGCAGCACAGCCCGGGTTGTTTCTAAATCATTTTACGATGTGTGTGCCTCTCAGCAATCATTTTTCTTATTTTTTGTTTTGGATGCTTGCATAGAGTGCCTCAAATCCTTTGTAAAATTAGGAAGAGTTTAACTATATAAATGTATTTTTCCATTCTCATATTTCTTGGCCATTCTTGCAGCCTGAGCAGTGAGGCTGCCCAGTTGCTGAGTTAATATTGGCTAGATTGAAGCAAAAAGAATTCTTGGAACTTATAGGAGCCAGACAGTAAATTTAACACGTAACTTATTAAAACAGGATAAAAGCAAAGCTTCAAACATCTTTGTGTTTGCCACTGAGTCCATGAAAGGAGGGAGTACCCTAACACAGCTTGAGATATCAAAGTGAAATTTCTCAGAACCAGAAATGCAAACCAAAATTAAAGACATGTCTGCATAAACAAGTGCTGCAGATGAGTTCAAAGAGTGAGGTGCTGGCTATAGAAGGCCAGGTTGTTTGTTTGTCTTAAAACTTAGGGCATTTTCTTTACTCAAAATGTAGTTTGTGGACAAAAACTTACGCATCAAATAGCTTTAACACAAACTTTTGCAGGTGGTAAATTTTATTTTTGATCAGCCAGTATTTTGTAAATTATAACTTGTTATAGGTCAAGCTAGTGTGAGCTAGGCATGGCGGTACACACTTGTAATCACTTGTAATTCCAACATTCAGAAAGTTGAGGTAGATGGCTCACAAGTTCAAGACCAGACTGAACTGCATAGCAAGACCCTGTCTGGGGGGGGGGAAGAAAAAGAAAAAAAACAGCTGGGTGGTGGTGACCCCCCCCTTTAATCCTAGCACTGAGGAGGCAGGCAGATCTCTGTTTGAGGCTACCCTGATCCACAGAGTTTCAGGTCAGCCCAGGCTACACAGAGAAACCCTGTCTTGGGAAAAGAAAAAAAAAAAAAAAGAACAATAAAAATAATAATTATTTGTAAATGAGTTTAAAACTATTTTCTGTAGTTGGTACCTGAGAAAAGTCCATCCAGTGCCACTCAAGCCTAGCTCTAGAAGGTTGAGCTCTGCCTTATCAGGGCTCCTTCATCATGAGGTGCTGACTGACTTCAGGTTCCACCTCTAAACATAGAAGGAAAAGTTTGAAAATCATCACACTGGCAGGCACATTACTAACTTGCTACAGGTTGTGATTGTCAGGGATAGGGAAGGGGGTGAATAGAGCTACAGAGCTGATCTTGGCTGTCAGCTCACCTCCTATCCTCCCTGGCATAAGTATGATTCTTCCTCTCTGAAACAGCTTCCTTGGCCATCTAGATGACCAATGATGATCACAACTTCTGTAGTACAGAGTAAAGGAATAGGCAGTAGAAATCTGCAGAAGGGAGGTGGTTACCTGCCTCTGACCATCATATCCCCTCTCCATTTTCCAGGAGGAACCCATCACCTTCAGTGAGGAAGCCTTCGTGTCTCACTGCCGTTCTGGAACCATGAGGCAGTTCCTACAGAATGCCACACAGTTGCAGCTCTTCAAACAGGTGCCAGCCTCACTGAGGGCCTGTGCCAGATCTCTAGTGGGCATTTCTGCAGCTGTCTCCAGCTTAGGCACTAAGAATGAGGGTAGGGAGGAGATAGGCCTAGAGAGGCCTTGGGGATTCGGTAGGGGGCGGGGAATAAAAGGGCATCAGGTGCCAGACAGATCCTTGGCTTCCAGTTTTCTGAATTAGAAACACACAACTAGCATTTTAAGAGACTTGTGGTTTTCAAAGGGCTTTTTCCATCTTGAACAGCTTGGCTGGTCTTGAGCGAATGCCGCAGTGCCCAGGTGGATGGCTCCTTGTCTATAGACAGCTATAGTGTATTTGCATATTTTCTTCCCAGTTCATTGATGGCCGACTAGACCTTCTCAATTCCGGTGAAGGTTTCAGCGACGTCTTTGAGGAGGAGATCAGCATGGGCGAGTATGCCGGTAAGATACTATCCATGGTGTTCCTGTCACAGACAGGCTTTGTTTCTTCTTTGTAAGAGAGAGGAGGGAGACTGACTTCAACCTTGGCCTTAGGAGAATTGGGAAATTCCTCTTTGTTTTGTGACAGAATGCACGTGGCCCATGTGAAGCCTCTGATCCCAGAGTAGTCATGTCCCCTGGGACACTTAACAGATTCTAAAGTAAGGGAGCTGAATTTAAATGAGGCCCCTGCCTCATTGCTAGCTGTGACTCTTGGGCCAAGTCACGTCCCTTTTCCAGCCAATGTTCTCCCACTTATGCACTGACAGTGCCACAGACTACCTTGCAGAAGGAAGTGAATCATTAGGAACATTGCACAAACCCCAAAATGGTCCTTACCATAGGGTCAATGCTCAACATATATTTCTGTGTTGTGTGAACTTCATCAAGCCATGCAGAGTGACACAGGGAGCCTGAGAAAGGATCACTTGAGCCCATGAGTTGGGACCAGCCTAGGCAATACAGTGAGACCCTTTCTTAAACAAGCAAATGAATAAGATGTGAGCATTGTTGCTTGGTGGCCAGTCTTTAAGGGAGCATCCTCTCGTTTTTTGATGCAATGCTTCTGGGGTACTGAGAGGTATCAGTAATGAGCACTTCCTGAGTCCCAATCTGGCTTCTTCCCACAACCATTGGTTCAGCCTTTGATGGCAGAGATAACAATGCATGTAGTTTCATAATGATGCCATGTTCCTACTGAGCCTGTTCAGTCTGGGCTGTGCTGCTGCCCTGAGCAAGCAGTGCACAAGTTCACAAAGGCAGCTTCACATCCACCTGCTGACACTACAGGCCATCCAGCTACACCACAGTTGTTAAAGCAGGTACAGAGTCTCTGAACAACACTGTACCCAGAGCTGAGTAAACAATGTATTAGTAACTTTGGTCCTCAGGGAAAGAGGTATATGACTAAGACAAACACAAATTAAGCCACTACAGGAGAAAAAAGACTGAGTTGTATGGAGTTGGAATACCACTCTGTTGACTCTAGCTGCACCATTCAAGAACTTAAAGAAGGATCAGTCTCTGAGTCAAGTTCTGACCATGGGAGAGGGGTTTCTGGGAAAAGATGGGCTCTGTATATTGCTGAAGAGTCTCTGGCTGAGATCTCCTTGGTCTTCAGGATGCACTGAACAGCACTCACTCAACAAAACCTGTCACCAGGCAAATGTACCAAAGGTAGCTTGTATGCCCAGCAGTGTCCCTGCACTAGGATAGTCAGCTGTGGTGACTCATGGATGTGACCTGAGCTAGAGGGATGTTCAGAGGGAGGAAGAAGACTAGGTAAGACAGAGTACTTACCTAGCATACACAGTGTCCTGGGTTCAAGCCTCAGTAACACATGACCTTGCATTGTGCCAGGAGGATTATAAGTTCAAGGTCAGCTTGGGTGAAATAGGAAGCTAGAGACCAACATTAACTATATAACATTCTTTCTCAAATAATAATAATAATAATGGAAAGAAGAGAAAGGAGCTCCAAAGGATGTGACATTTTAGCTGCCTGTTCAGTTCACTCTGGCACAGATGGCAGGGGATGATGGTAATTCCTCTTGGTCAGAGTGCAAGGAGAGTCTAGAGCTTTGCACTGTGGGCACTGGTACAAAGAACTCCTTGAGAATGAAAACCTGTGGCCTGACTCACTGCTACATGCTGCAGAGAGTGGGCTGTAGAGGTGTCTCGCCTTTCCCAGATTGGAGCTGTCTAATCTGCATGAAGACAATTTAAAGAAGTCCTTAAACGACAGTCTTCCTCCCTCCTCTCCCCTAGGCAGTGATAAGCTGTACCATCAGTGGCTGTCCACCGTTCGGGTAAGTGCTCCATTCAGAGCCACCTGGTTTCCTCTGTGACCTCCTAGTAGCCTCTGCTCCTTGACCACCTACAAAGCTGCCTCAAGATATAGGACGTGCCATTCCCTCAACTGAAGATGCTTTTGTCTTAAGGCCAGACCACTATCCTGTGGGAGATACTAGAGGAAGATGGTCTACCTCAGTGGGAGAAAAAGAGGCAGGAGAGGCTGCTTCCATTTCAGGCCAGCTAAGGCCCACGGAGTCAAGTATTGTTCTAGAACATTTCCTTCCTTGGCCATGCAGTTGTCATGATCACAGGGAAACCAAAGATGTGTCCTCCTTGCTACCCTGCAGTGTCTCCAACAGCAAGGGCTCTTGGGAAAATGGAGAACATTTCCTGGGAAACTTTCCTTTACCCCCTTACTGCTATGGTAAACAATGCCTTGTTGAATTGGGAGCCAGGTGCTCAGGGCTCCTGTGGCCTCCAAGGAATTCAAATTTTACCTGACTTTTCCATGACTTTATAATTGAGTATGTACGTACTCAAGGCCTACTGTGTGCCAGGGACAGCTGGCCTCTGTGAATCCAGAGGGGGCAGGTCCTGCCCTGGGGGAGTTCCCCATCTCTTGAGGGAGGCAGGCACATAAACAGACAACTCCAGCATAATGTGGTAAGTGTTCTCTCCTGCTCAGGGCTAACCACAGCTGCTGCCAAGGCAGGTCCTGTGAAAGTGGCTACAGTTGGCCAGAGTAAGCAGCTCCCCCATGAAAGATGACCTTTGTTCTTGGATGGCCAAACACGGCACTTGGCACATTGAGAGAACAATAACACCCTGTTGATTGATTGATAAAGGGAGTTTCAGGACTCCAAAGGACCCTTTAAACAGGCTTCTGAGTAATTTTGGAAGGCAGCATGGAAGAGATGAGTGTGTAAAAATTTCCTATTGTCCTACAACATACAATGCTTTCTGCATCAAACTGTGATGTTTTTCATTAAAACTCAAAATCTTTAAGGCAAGCAGTTACCAAAAATTGTGTTAAAAGTTTCTACTGTGTGACACATTTGATGAGAACATAAACCCCTGTGCCCAGCATTCCAGGCTCAGTGCAACCCTCCCTCTCTGGCCTCCCAGCTTCATTTCTACCATGGTCATGAACCCCTTGCCCTCTCAGAGCATACCCATAGCTCCCAGCTTCTATGCTCCTTTATGTGCTGTTTGCTAAAAGAATATTCATTTCTACTATGTTCCGTATCAATTCCCACTCATCCTCCATGGCTCAAGTTAATTGTTTTCTGCTCTGAAGACCTCCTCAGTCTTCCGGTCTCAAAACTCCCAGTGCAGCTCCTACTATCCAGATGTCATTTGATCCCTGCTATGTCCCCCACACACACAAAGCCTGGCTCAGGGCCCATACAGCCTTACAACATGCTAGCAGGGTGCAGTTAGAAGTGGACTAAACACTTGAGCTCACTTAGTAGCCCCTAAGCAGAAGAAAGCCTTCCTCTATATCTTCCTCCCACACTTCCCAAGGAAAGCGACAAACCATATTGCCAAGGGGTCCTAGTCGATCAGGATCCTATTTTCTTCCCTAGCTTGAAGTCAGCTAGATAGTTCAGTTATGAAATATAAATGAACTCTGTGATAACTAGAAATTCTTTAAAGAGCTACTGCTGGTGACCCTAAGGAAACCCTTGCCTCAGCCTAGGCAGGGGCAGGTACTGAGCAGAACATTGAGCCTACTGTCTTCCCTTGACTAGTTATCACATGCCTCTTCCCCAGTCTCCTCACATGCACAAAGAGGTGGAAGCTTGCACACACATATCTACCGTAATGCTAACTGACCCCAACCAGTGACCACCAGGGCCTGCTTCCTTTCTTAGATGCTTTGGAAATGTTGCCTGGCTCAATAGAGGAAAAACACTCTTTGTTAGTGCTAGCCCACTCTCCTTCAGCCCACATTGCTAATTGACATTTTTATTACAGAAAGGAAGTGGAGCGATTCTGAATACTGTAAAAACAAAAGCTAACCCAGCCATGAAGACTGTTTACAAGTTTGTAAGTACTGATCAAAGTCTGGAAGCCATGGATGGGTTACTTCAAGAAACCTGACTTTTGTTGTTATTGGTTGGTTGGTTTTGGTTCATTTGTTTTTTCAAAACTGGATTTTTCTGTGTAGCTCTGGCTGTCCTGGAACTCACTTTGTAGACTAGGCAGGCCTTGAACTCAGAAATCTTCCTGTCTCTGCCTCTCAGGTTCTCAGATTAAAGACTATACCCAACTCCACCTGATTCTAAAGTGTATCAACATCTAGATTGTAAAAGTGGCCAGAGGGTGGCCGTGCAATTTCTTAGCAGTCTCAATGTTCTGAGAATTGCTTGGCATTGCTGTGTGCATGATGGGAAGACCCCACTCAGAAATCTTTACCCTCTCTCTTATACTGCCCTATGGGAAGTGCATTGTGAGACTCTGGCCCACTGCACAGTGAGAGCAAGGCACTAGCACTCCATCCCTCAAAAGCCTTGAATCCTTATTCTTGTGCTTTTCCTCCATTTGACCATTTGACCCTGAACTACACACATGGGGTGGCTTTGTTGTATTTTGATTTCTTATTGTGTCAGTGTTTCTTGTGCTTAGACTGGTTATTATAATGGATGGGTGGCTATCAGAAAAGACACACAGGTCAAAATTGGCAGGAAGGAGAAGCCAGAGTGTCTACCAAAATAAAATTTAGAAAATGGCACTATAAAAACCTGGCAGTTGCTGTCATGTTTTAACCTGAAGAGGAGATTGATCCTGAGGCCTTGCATGGTAAGAATGGGTGTTTTGAGTCTTGGGACTGCTAAAGCTGCTGGGGGTTTTTTTTGGTTTTTTTGTTTTTTTTTTTTTTTTAAACTGGTAGCTGTCACCATACTGCTGAGGTAAATAATTATAGAGAGCAGAAGAAAGGCCTGGGCAAGAAAAGAAGAAAAAAGTCTCTGCCGTCAAAATGCAAGAAATGGAATCTCTGCAGCCCCTCTAAGGAATTTTTTTTAACCTTTTACCTTTGTATTTGTTTTCACAGTCATTATATTTTCAACTTGATGACCCATTTTTCCTTCCTTTTTCTAGTAATCAGAGAAGGTGATTCATGGTGGACTGAAATCAAGCATAGACCCTGCTGGAAACAGAAAGGGAATCTTAACTTAAATTAATTTTTCATGCAGGCAAAAGATCATGCAAAAATGGGAATAAAAGAGGTGAAAAACCGCTTGAAGCAAAAGGTACTTGAAGTTCTTATTCAAAATGTATAAGCACTGTGTATGAAATGCATGGCCACAAAAAAAGTAGGATGTGATCAATAGAGGGCTGTTTGATACAGTGTTGTTAGCACACTTCAAAATGCATTACCAGCTGTCCGGGAGTTTCACACTGTTATAAATATTCACAGACAAAAAAAAAAAAAAGTCTTCAAATAACATTAAGACTCTTTGTGGGCTTAAACCCACAAAGGCAAGTGAGTTCTGAGTTATCACTGTACCCTGCCCTGCCCCACCAGGCCTGAGGTTTGCTGGTATCCTCCCCAGCCCTAGGACTGGTCATAACTTAAACCAAAAGCATGTGCAGAGAAAGGCCCCCTCTGGTTCCAGCACACACATGGTCCCTATGCAAAGCACACACAAAGAGTGGGCTGTGGGTCTCCCACCACATTGCACTGACTTAGAGTAGCCTAGCTTATGTTTAAGGCACATACAGGCAAACAGAGGCTTTGTGTTCCATTGGAAAAATTGAATGAAGTCACTGTGGCTGAGATTTCCACAACCTGAGTCCATGGGGAGTGCAGCAAGGTACCAGAGCAGGGGGCCTTTTATATACTATTGCAACAATGACCTCGAATACTGTGACTGCCACTCTTTTGGGTCAGACTAGGAGCTGTCACTGTAGAACAAAGCTGGAGTGAAGTAATTGCCCAAGGCCACAGTGCATGAATTTAGCAGAAACAGGATTAGATCTCAGATCTGTTGACCTGAGAAAACTTCCATTCTCTACTGTCCACTGCTTTCTTCAGACAAGTGTTTTCTTTTTCAAAAGATGTCTGAGATTATTTCCCCCACCCCTAAATGTACCACTATCTTGGCAATTTGTTTCGTTTTTAATTGAAAGTGGTTTTAACTTTATAAAATCAGAAAAATCCTCATTAACTTGAAATAGGCTGAAGGAATTGATTCTTTTCTTTTAATTGGAAAATAATTTTCTCTGGTTAAGCATTTAAATTTCTAGCTTCAGCTAACAGTGAATTTTTAACAGCTGAGGTTCTCATCCTGTTATACAAACCCAGTAACACAAATCCACGAAGCCCCATGGCAGTCTGTTCACCCTGGTAGCCACTGCCAGGTGGGATTCTCTAGTCACTAATCATACCTTTTCATCTCCTGTCCCAATCATGTGGACCTGAATTAGATGTGTCAGGGGGTGGGGGTGGGGGGCTTTTCCCTCCCCAGTGTCTAGATTGAAGGCTGTGCTGTTTAGTATGTTGCCTGAAATAAGCAAAAGTCCCTCCTCAGATGCCAGACAGATGGCCTCATGGGTCTCATTGCTTCTGCTGACGGTGACACCAGGCACTGCCCTTCTCACTAGGTCTTTTCCCACAATCATGTCTTCCTGCAGCAGCCAGCACTGCCCAGCTTTTTCATGTGTTTATCCAAAGGCTCCTTTACAATCTAGATCATATTCCTTCCACACACTCCACCTTTCCCTTCCTTCATAGAATCTAAAGCCATTTCCCCCTCCCCTTCTCCCTCCCCAGCCCATGCCAGTCTTTTCAAGAATAGCTTCAGGAGATAATGTTCTATAGAGAGTGTTGGTGCATCTCAGTGACACAAATGGTAAAGACATTTTATAGAAGTGTGGTCTGTCACCATTGGACTGTTGACAGATCTATTAGTTCACCCTTTTCAATTTTCACTTTTCCCCCTTTATTCCTACAGATTTCCACAGACTTGATATTTTACCGTTGCTCTTGGAAGAGCTGTTTTGTAATTGAAACCTCAGCATTGTTCAGTATATATAGGCCCCTAGTCTCTGGTGATCTCTAGCTCTTTTTCTTGAGCTAATTTAGGATTTGGCTTCCCCTGACCTATCTCACTGTAGTGGAAAATATTTCCTTGGCTTTTTTTCTCCCCATTCCATCCACCCCCTCTATGATACATGGAACCTGTCTCTATGGATCCCTTGGTGCACCTAACACAAATATTGCAAGTTTTGTTTTTGTTATGAAATTGAGGCAATTGCCAGCAAAGATCCAATTTTCCAATGTAATGGGTTGCCACTTGGCCCTCCTCTAACTCTGCATAGCAATATAGCAAAACCTCGCACATATAATCAAGAACCCAAGCTTGCCCCTTTGCTCTTGCCTTGGGTTTGAATTGCAAATAGAGAATGTGAGGCCGACCTGAGGAGAGGTCACCATGGTTGTGGAGGGTCCATCTCTAATTCGACCAAGCAGGGCCTCTTTCCTATCCCTTGTTCATTTGTGCTATAGATTTTTCAAAGCCTCTGAAATAGCTTTCAGGATATCTGTGACTACTGGCAAGTGATTGCTCATAGATTCTATAGCTTGGCTTTATTCCATATGTGCTCTGCTTAAGCCTAGGGACAAAAAAGAAAGTTGAAGAACATACTTTTTTGGATAAACAGAACAAAATGGCCAAGTTCTGCTGTAGCTTGGCCTCCTTTGAAATCCAAGCTGCTTGGAGATAGGAAGGAAAAATGACAGGCTTCCTAAGGGGGCAGTGGCACTTCCCTGGAGATATGTCCTCACCAGGCCCAACCTACACAAGAACGTCAAGAAGTTGCATTCTGTTTTCCTAGTCCAAGCTGTCAGAGAATGCCACAAATCCAGTAGCTGCTGATGCCCCCTCTTCACCTGTAGGGAGCATCAAGACACACAGAGTAGGATGTCATCATGTACCCTTAAGCAACCCCTGATTCTTTTTTTCTTTAGTATCAAAATACTTTAGCCAAATGAACCCATTTCATAGCCATTTAGAAAGTTTCTAACTCTTTTGTTCTTTAAATGACAAATTGAGGGGCTGGAGAGATGGCTCAGAGGTTAAGAGCACTGACTGTTCTTCCAGAGGACCTGAGTTCAATTCCCAGCAAAACCACATGGTGGCTCACAACCATCTATGATGAGGTCTGGTGCCCTCTTCTGCAAAACTGTATGCATAATAAATAAATAAATCTTTAAAAAAAATGACAAATTGAGCTTGCTTAGTAATCTCTATGACTGAAAGAAGGAGACACACAGTTGACTTGAATTTCTAGCCAAACACTTGCATGCACAGTGAAGGTCATGAGCAAGCATGTGGAGGGTGAGGAGAACAGGTAGACTCTTAGAGAACAGACATTTTCACACCTTATCACACAGTTGTTAGCTCCCTGTCTTTAGACACATTAAAATATGCTGCAACCACAATCACTGAGACTCCAATTTTGGCTATTAGTTTATATCAATATTCATATTTTAATTTACGTTTGCTGTTGTGGGAAGTAGGCTGGGGAAAGACAAGTACAACACAAATCTCAAAGAGGAAAATGGTTCTCACACAGGAAATAAGAAGGCCCTGGCCATACACACCCCACCCCATCCCCAGTGCCCTCTCTTGGGGATATGGCATTTGGGCTTCTGAGGCCAACCAGAACATTCTGTCTGATTGTGTAGGATGTTAACTGTGTGGTCCTCTCTGCTTTCCTCGTCCATTAACTAAGGACTGTCTTAGAAGAGCTGACACGTTAACTCCGTAACAGAGAGGGTATCCTCTCCATTTCTTTACCTAGAACAGACAGTCTGCCCAAACAGCCATGTGTACACACACACACTGAGAAATGGCTGCCATGGGACCACCTTTCTTTAAATTGCTTACACAGCCACAAAAAGAATTTTTCCAGAACATAGCTGTGGCACAGCTATATTTCTTTGGTTAAGGCTACTCTGTCCTTGCCCACCTCAGCCTGCCCAGCAGAGAGAGGGGTACCCTAGCTGTTCTGCAAGTGCTGGACCCTACTCCCAACTCCAAGTGTGAATACTTGGCTTGGCTTTGCGTCTCTGCCTCAGGAACCCTGTCCCCAGATCCTCCAATGCCCATTTTGTTCCCCCAGCTCACCAGGCTCTCACATCATGGCCTTGCCTATTCACTGATGCTGATCCATGGTACTTGTCTTTACCACAGAGAAGTAGATGATTGCTGTCAGGCCTTTTTTCATTTCTAGGAGCTCTGAGCAGGTGACAGGAATAGGATTCTCCTCTGCCTCCTAGCAATGGGGTCTGGTACAGCTTTCCCTGCTCATAACCTTAAGGCTTCTGAAAAGAATTTGCTGCCCTATCGTAGCCCCTTGAGCTGTAGCTCCGTTATCTTCCTTTCATGTGACCCTCAGTATGGAGGTGATCCACCCTTCCTATAGCCTCTTGTTTCCCTTTTTAAAAATGACATTTAGAAGGTCAAGTTTTGTTTTCTATTTGCCAACAAAATGCATGGTTTTGGGGAATTCAATAGGTCAGGAGAGAAATAACATCCTTTCCAACTACATTTTCTTGTGCTGTGCACTGAACATGTCCTTACCTTCTAAAAATGATTCTTCCATGTGTCCTTGTTTTAAATAGTTCATACATTTTATTGCATGGGCATATATACACATATACTACATATACATATGTATACATTGTACACATACACACACCCTACCTTAATCAGTTCTGTTATTGGACACCTGAGTTACTTCTAGGTTTCTTCATTTGAAAACATTTCTGGATATGGAATTAGTGGGCCACGGGGCACTCACATCTAGCAGTATTTTTATGTTAACTTCCAATTTGCCTTCTGCCCACGGGGGTGTCAGGGTACCCATATCCTAGTCCCTTAGCTGATGTCAGTTAGTTCTTGGGCCACAGTTTCTTTAATCAAGCAATACAAAGTTTCTCTGCTGGCTCCTACTCATACACTATGTCTGCTATTAGATGGAAAAGAGGGCATTCACTGTTGTCATTGGTCTCTTGACCCATGCCCCTTATCTATGCTCCCTGTGGCATTCTAGGAGGGAGGAGTTGTCCTTCCCCAGGTGGAGGAAATAGTGAGGAAGCTAAAGCCCAATGGGGAGCCATGAGAAAGTACAGAAACTCGGGCATCTCTGGATGTTATACCTAAACAAAATGTGGCTTTCAGACACATGGGTACATTTACCTTCCAAATACTAGCTCAGCTTAACAGATTTATGAGAAATATGTGCTAGACTCCAGAAAACCCAGATCTCAAGGAACTCACAATTTGGAGAACAGCACAGTAGATGACAGCCTGTGACCAGTTTAGCAAGAAGGAAGAGGAAGTAATTTCTGATGGCCCAGCATCATATATGACCCCTCAGGTCCTAGATACCTTCACTTGAGCTGTTGTTAGAAGTTGATGTGATTTAAATGTCACAAGTTCATATTTTAGGTTCCTTTACTTTGCATCTCTGTGATCCTGTCTGAATTCTATTGCCTCATCATAAAGAAAAGATAGTCTCTTTTTATAATTTCATTATCATCATGAAATTCAGTAGTGAAATTCAGTAGTCTGCAAAAGTAGCCACACAGGTTAGGTGCACACAGGAAAGCATTGTGTCCTTTGCACTGTGATCTCTCAAAGCCTCCTCCTAGATTACCTCATGTAATCCATCTTCCACAGACCTCTGACAAACTGGGAATCTTGCTACTATTTAAAAAGGGAGTAGGGGGGCTGGAGAGATGGCTCAGAGGTTAAGAACACTAACTCGGGGCTGGAGAGATGGCTCAGAGGTTAAGAGCACTGACTGTTCTTCCAGAGGACCTGAGTTCAATTCCCAGCAAAACCACATGGTGGCTCACAACCATCTATGATGAGGTCTGGTGCCCTCTTCTGTAAAACTGTATGCATAATAAATAAATAAATCTTTAAAAAAAAAAAAAAAAAAAAAAAAAAAAAAAAAAAAA